>VDFB02248785.1:29847-40835 GCA_007258455.2 Sequoia sempervirens | reverse complement strand
TATCGAGATAGAATTGACTTTGGAACGTCTCAGAAATATATATGTCTCCTCCGGGCTGCTGGGATATCTATATACGACCCTGAGGATCAATCATGGGAACTGCTCGCTCCAATTCCCACCGAATTTGAAGTTGGATTGGTTTCTCAGATTCTGTGTGTTAATCATAAGCTTGTTTTGCTGGGCTTGAAACATTATGGCAATCTTACTACAGAGATTTTGATCTATGATTTATTAACCAGTACATGGAAGCAAGGTGTTGAAATTCCAACTGCCAGATCTGTATCCCCGTTCGCATGTTGTGCTTCATCTGAAGGATTAATTTACGTTGCAGGGGGATTTGGCAAAGATGGTAATGCTGATGGACTCCGTGAAGCAGCGGTTTATAGAGTAAATGAAGACAAGTGGGAGCTTCTCCCTAAGATGCAGGAAGAAGTTGGAATGTGTAAGGGTCTTTTTTTTTAAGGAATGTTTTATGTCATTGGTATTTTTAATAATAGAAGTGAAAGATTTGATCCCAAAACAGGAGAATGGACAAGAATAATGGGTATGTCTTTGAACGATATTAGTATATGGGATGTCGATCTTTTATATGCGTTTGGACAACTAATTGCGTTTGGAAGAGAAGGAATAGAGCAATATGATTGGGAACAAAATGTGTGGAAAGAATTAGAAGCCCCACCTAAACAACTTTCCTTTGCTCGTGCCACACTGTGGGGTGATAGAATTTTCTTGTGCAACTATAATAATCTTTCGTTCCTTGAGCGTGAGCGTCCAGTTTTTCATATGTATAAACCTGGAGCAGCTTTCTCGGAGAGGTGGATTTCCTTTTACAAACCACGAAATTTTCTGGATATGCCAATCGTGTCGGTTGCCACACTAGAAATATAAAACATCCGCACCTGCTTCATTACTATATCATTTTAAACATATGATTATTCAAAATAGAGTTTACATGTGTATTCCTTCGAATGTTAAAATTGGTGTTCTGATATACACTACTAATAGAGGAGGTTTAGGATATTAATTTAAATAAAATAAATTATATTTTTAATTTTCTAATTGACTTAAATTAAGACAATAAAATATCTAAAATAAATTTTTAGCCGATAGGTGAAGGGAGATAGATTTGGTGCGTCTCATCTAATAAAACATTCTGCGCTGGTAGGGTTTCGTAAATTTTCTCTGTCTTGCTTTAGAAAATCTTCGGATTCGAAGATTCTTCTCGGCACTTTGTCGGTGGTGGATGGATTGCACAGGCATGCGATTACTCGGCCAGTGCTTGTGAATCTTTTATCCCTTCCGGTGCTTTGTTTCGTTCGAGGCTTGCAGCTGATGAGTAGAATTTGGTGTGCTATGTTTTTTCGGCAGACCGTCTTCTTGCTTGGATTTGTTCAATTCTTTGATTAGACAAGGGTTTGCATGTTTTGTCTGACTTTTGCCCTGCTCTATTCAAGTTCTAGTTGAAAGAAGACGGTGTCAGCGGAGATAAATTTTGTTTCAGGTGCGGTTGAATATTTTTGAGTACTTTATGTTTTTGGTTTGCTTATTATGTTGTATGCAAAGATAACAGCAGTGAGAATGAAATTGAGTCCAGTGAGATAGTGAAATTTGGGGGTCGGAGGGTTTCAATGTTTCGGTTGGAAAAATGGGCCCCTTCTTTGCGTGGCTTGCACCCTAGCCATGGCAGAGTAAGCCCAGGGAAGGTCAAGTCGATGCCTTATTTGCACCTTGTGAATGTTTATCTGCATGCTTTTGTGCCTGTATCTGATTTTGATTCATCTTTACTGCCTTTTAGTACGTCCTCTTCGCCATTTTTACACCATCGTCTCACAGATGGTCGTGACGTTTTTTCACGTGGTGAATTTCCCATTCTCTGCTATATTCATTTCCCATTCCATCAATGGGTTCTCTGCAGTTCTCTCCAAAGAACAAGATCAATCAATTGCTTGTACATTCTCTTCTTTCTTTTCGTCTCCAAATAAGGTGAAAACCTTATGAATGATGGAGATCTTGATTTCATGCAGGGTCAATTATGTAAGTTTTGTGAAAAGCTAATTTAGTCTAGTTTTTCTGTAATATGTGGAAATGATTATTAATGATAACCAATTATTATTGTTGGTGTAGCAATGGCGGGAGTTTTTTCAGTGTTTCCCAGCAGGATGCACAGTCTACACACAAGAAGATCGTGGGATTTTCTAGGGTTGGATGTAGACTATGTGGGTTCCCTATTTCTGCATATTCCTTCCTAGTTTTTTCAAAGATTCCAAGCATAAATTAGTAAAGCGTCTGATATGTGCCAATTTTATTTGAAATTTGATCTAATACTATGTAAAATGGAAGCCGTCAAAGTTGTGTTATGCTTCTTACATCCAATTATCTGCAGTTCTTTCCTCGCTTAGAGATGAGGTGGGAAGAAAATAGTCATAGTGCTTCTCTAGATATGAATATCTATAGCTTCAACGGAATAAAAATAATTTCAGCATAATCTATCGTTTTTAAAATACATGTCCTGACCAGTCATGTAGACCCTTCTCTTTTGTGGATATTTATAGAGACTCCATTTGTTTTTTTTTAAAGCTTAATATTATGAATGACTAATTTGTGAATACTCTATATTCAACTATTTCTATGTTCAAGGAAACCAAAAGTTTATAACTCGAGAGAGTCTTTGTTATTTTCCTCTATATGTGATTCTTATTGTGATGGGGTCTTCCATAAAATCACAATTTTATTGATGCTTAATACATTATTGCACTAGGATCTTCATGAATTGCTCTTCATCTTGTGGCATAATGGTTTTTAATGCAAATAATTATTTATGAGATAATTTGTTGGAAACATTTCTATGTAGTGACCTTTTATGCTACATACATAGGATTACGTCAACTAATTGCTTCATTTTTGCACTAGGATAACTATGCAATTTAGAGCTTTGAGCATGGAATTTCAGCCCAAAATGGTGGTGCTTTTCAATGGGAAATTGTGCTAGTATGTCTGTGGGTTTTGAATGGAATAACTATTAAGTGTGGCTTCAAAATTTTAGTAGTAGTAGTTAGTATACTTCTATTTTTTTATGCTTATTGGTCTTCCTTACCT
This sequence comes from Sequoia sempervirens, assembly GCA_007258455.2. Taxonomy (NCBI): domain Eukaryota; kingdom Viridiplantae; phylum Streptophyta; class Pinopsida; order Cupressales; family Cupressaceae; genus Sequoia; species Sequoia sempervirens. Next base: position 37,739 of record VDFB02248785.1, on the reverse strand, counting down.
TGATTTTAGGTTGACGTGTTAGGAGGAAGGGGAAAGCCATCTATGATTGTTGACAAAGATGAAGGCTTAGGGGAGGTTAGGCTTCTTAAGATGTATATAGTTTGTTATGAGATAATTTATGCAAATGACTTATTAAACAATAGAATATATATCGAATGAATTTTTAAATTACATCTAAATAAGTTTTCTTTGTTGCTATTTGATGTTGCAAAGTTAAGGAAACTTATACCAGCTTTTAAAGAATCTAAAAGTGTGACTACTGGAAATGACTCAACTATTAGGTTGGTTATCTCTCTCTTTGTCACTCTCTCTGATGTATTTTATCTACAATTTCTTATTATGTACACATACATAATTAACCAAATTTTAAATCTCTACTTTGTAAATTTGTATGTTTCCAACTTATATGTAGAGTAGAAGATAATAAAAGTAGCAAACAACCTTTTGGATCATTTAAAATGTTTTACATTACATATTCTTTTAATGGACCTTCTATTCCTCGAGTTCTCACCCACATAAGATAAAGGGATTAGTCATTTGAACATAGTCCAAAGTCAAGACATTGATGGTATATTTTAGCTTTCTAAGATGATATTGTCAAATGGTAAATATGTAAGAAGATCCAACTATTAAAGCCAATGTGTAGATGGTTTTAGGTATTAACAATCTAATATTGTATTGTAGATCAGATTATAGCATATAATGTTCTTTCAAACATCATTTTAACTTTTTGATGGCATTCATCGACTACTACTGAACACAAAGCTTAATGTATATGCAATGCTATGAAATAGGAATCACTTCTAGGAGATACATTATGCTCGAACCATTTAGCAATGTGGTGAAAATAAGCATGATACTTTAGAGACAATAATTCAATTAAAATGTAACAACTGATTGATATAGTTCTAGAATAGCAGGAACGATTATAAATAATATTGCATCTAGGTAATTTAAGAGCTAAAATATGTCCTGAGAAAAGAAGTGTCATTTCTAGTTATTTAAACTAGAAAAAATAAGAGATTGCAAACTAGGTGGTTGTAGTCAGATAAGGTAATAAATGCAAGGTGCATGGTTGGTTCCTACTCAAAAACATGTTCCTAACCAATTGTAAATTTACTTATTCTATTTGTAGATTATATTTATATAAAAGATGCATAGCCAATTATATTCCCAAAATATATACAGTTTTAAATTACTACTTTCTTTTATTGACCTCCTCTAAAACATATTTGTTATAAAATATAATTGGCATAACCATTGCACCTCCTTTTGGTGCAAGTGCTAGTTAGTTGATAGGCTATTTATTGTGGGCACAACCCATTGATTTTGTCTCATATCTAAAAAAAATTCACCGAAAAATATTTTTGACAGCTATAAAAATTGAAATTGTGTGGCTAAAAATTAAGCAGGTGAAAATTTGCATGAAAAAAGATACTAAAAGCTCGAGGAAAATTTGCAACAAAATGCAGAAAAGGTTGTCACAACCATGACTACCATTATGTTTTTTATGTTTATATGCAATAAACTCGCAAAAATTCCACATAAAATTCAACATCATCAGCCCTCAACCTGCCATATTTTCAGTTTCCTTCCATTTATTGTGAATATATTCAAGTAGTAACTACAGGTTTTAATGATTTTTTCCTCCAAAATTCGACCATTATTCATCATCAATATCATTCACAACATGACACAGTTTGGCCATAATCTTGAGGTAAATCACTTGCTAAAGTTTTAGTACTTTTTTTTCAAAATGGGTATCATCTGAATCATTTAGGAGCTTTGGAAACCACAACATGCTTGCCTAGCCTTTATGGGAGGATTTTTGTTCGTTTTAATTGTGGTGATGCACTTTGTGGTGAAGGATCAATATCCACAATTTTAGGCTCTTTTGGCATTGGAGGAGATAATGATGGTACTTGTGGCGTAGGAGAAGAAGGATTTTTCTCCTATTATTGGAAGGGAGCAGTAGTTGCATTATTTTTCTTTCCCTTAATTTTTCTCCTTACAAAGAACTTTATTTTTGGTTCCTCGGGGGCTTGAGATGTAGATTCATTTTCCATAGCAAGGAAATCTTCCCCATCATATTATTCTCCCATGATGGCCTTCCCCTTATATCAAATCACCCCTTCTTTCTCAAGGTGGCCAACTATTGTCTTAAAATTCTATGATACATATTCCACCTTTTGCATTACATTTTCTATCTTTGGAAGAGTATTGAAATTAGGTTTCTTATTTTTTTCTTCCTTTGACTCTTATTGAAAGAAATCCCTCTTGATTTTCTCTTTTCTTTTTTGAAGAGATCAAACAAATTTCATATCACATCTTCTAGAAAATGGAAAATGTGCACAAATTTATAAGTCATATACCTTTCCTTCAACCAAGCCATGAAACCTTTGGGATCATACTTATTCATCTCTACTGTTCTTCACATGTGGAAGGTCTTGAGTATATCAAGTATCTTTTTCCATCATCCCTTTATCATCACCAAATCAAAGAAACATGTATATGAAGGAAAAAATGTTCCTTTTCCTTGATTCAACAAGTGTTCATTTTCCACACTTCCCAATTGCCATATTACATCAAGGAGCAATGATATAAGAGAGATTCACTACACACAAGTTTCTCCTTTCTAGAGAGCTTGTTAGGATTAGAAGCAGATATCTAATAGTTAAATGCATATTTGATCAATAAAATAGAGAAATAAAACACATAGAAAGATTATACCAGAAACAAGACAACACAAAAGAATTTAACGTGGTTCACCCAATCTAGGCTACATCCACAAAAATGTAGCCATCCAATGATTTTATTATCCAGCTCAAAACTTATTACAATCTCATGAATAATCACTTTTTTCTACATATTGTAACCCCCATCCCAACCCCTTTTAACAAGCCTTTTAGAAGCTTCCAAAAATTAGAGTTTTACAAAATCATTTTTTCCTTTTCTGGATACATGTCAGGGTGTACAGTATAGCATGATTAGTCACCACGTACCAAAAAATATCCCACTTGGAGACTGATCAAGCTCCACACCAACACAATCCCCCACTTGGAGACTGATCCTGGAAGACACTTCTGCACTTACAGCTCCCACTAGAAATAAGTAACTTGGAACCTGTTGCTCTATTATACCTTAAGTCAACCTTCAAGGCCAAGTGAAGCCAAATAGGATCTCAGCTTCTCCCTTGTCACCAGCTTCATAAATATATCCACTAGATTGGCATTTGTATGTATCTTGTCCAGCTTGACCTGTCCATCCTCCAACACTGACCGAATGAAATGATATCTCAACTATATGTGCTTTGTTTTAAAGTGTGAGGCATAATTCTTTGCAAGATGTATAACACTTTAGCTATCTGTAAACAAGTAATTTTCAACATATTTTTTCCCAACTCTTCCATGAAAATTTGCAACCATATAATCTCCTTTGTTGTCTCTATTCTAGCAACATACTCTGTCTCTGTGGTGGATAAAGCAACCACCATTTGCAACTGAGAAATCCAACTCGATGTTGTCCCACCAACTATAAATACATAGCCTGTGGTACTCCGCCTAGTATCTATATCCCCTACGAAACTTGAGTCAACATAGCCTTTTAAATTAGTGTTAAAGCCCCCAAAACATAAACATTTAGTGGATGTACCTCAAGTATTTGGGAATCCATTTTATTCTAATACTCAACACTGAGATGACTCATATACCTTCTAACAACTCCTACAACATGTGCAATATTTGGTCTTGTGCATACCATGGTGTACATTAAACTACCTACAGCTGAAGCATATGGTACCTTGGATATTTCTTCTTCCTTCCCTCGTGTCTTTGGACACATATCCTTAGTCAACTTAACATGACTAGGAAAAGGTGTGCTGATAGCTTTTGCATTTTCCATATGAAATCTCAGCAACACTTTTTCAACATAATTAGGTTGAGATAAAAATAATTTTCTATTTTTCCTATCTCTTGTAATCCTTACACCAAGAATTTTCTTTGCTTCCCCCAAATCCTTCATAGCAAATGAATTTACTAACTATTGTTTTAACTCCCTTATGTGATCCATGTTAGACCCCACTACAAGCATATCATAAACATATAAGCATAAGATAATGTAACTATCATCATCTAACCTCTTAAAATAAACACAATGGTCTGAATTACACCGACTGTAGCCTTGCTCAGCCATAAAACTATCAAATTTAATATACCATTGCCGAAGTGCTTGCTTCATGCCATATAGACATTTCTTTAATCTGCACATAAGTTCCTCCTTACCTTTGACCTCAAATCCTTGTGGTTATTCCATATATATTTCCTCTTCCAAATCACCATGGAGAAAGGTTGTTTTAACATCAAGTTGTTCTAAATACAAATCTTCAGCAGCCACAATACTTAAAATAGTATGAATAGAAGTCATTTTAACAATAGGAGAAAATATTTCATCAAAATCAATACCCTTTTTCTATGAAAATCCCTTTACAACTAATGTGGCTTTAAATCTTCTCTTACCTCTATCCTCCTCTTTCAGCCTATAAAACCATTTGTTTAGTAAGAGTATGTGCAGGATCATTGTGGAAAAAATAGGCCCTTAAGTGGCAAAAAATTCATAGAAATTAGAGTTAGTCAACTTGACGTAAAAATTTGAATAAGTTATCTATATTATTTCAAAAATATGTAAGAATAGAATTTGTAGAAAATTGAATGTAGTTTCTAAACTACTAGGTTTATTTAAAAAAAGATATTTAATATATTTGGTAAAAATTTGAAATTTCAATGCAGTAGTACTTAAATTTCAGGAAAAAAATAAGAAGTTATGACCACCCCAACCACAATAAAATGATAATATTTTTTTATAATATTTTAGATATAAGTAGAGGACTCATGTCGAAATGTGATGCATATTTTTTTGTATTTGTTTTCTAGGTAAATAATTAATTATGAATTTTTTATTACAACTTTTAAACAATATAAAAACTCATATGTCTAACCACCTTAACTTGGTCAAAACTTCATGAAATTCAATTTTTCTTTTTTAATCTTATAGTATGTGAAGCATAGAATGTGGCGCATACATTTTGGATTCAAAAAATATGACATCGTTTGAAATCTATAGATGTTTTTCAATCAACCTATCAATTAGGACTTTAGTCGTAATTCGAATAGGAAATGAATAATAATAATTTTTTAAATTCAAAGTATAGCATGAAAGCTGAGAATCTCCTTTAAAAACCCTTTTTGTTTCATCAATTTTGGATAAAAAAAAAGTCACCAACCACATACCCTACACATGCCCATCATATCGCCACTTTTTGGCCCATCATGATTCTGCACATACCCGTAAAGAATTTTTACCTACAGGAAACTTGCATAATTTCCAAGTCTTATTTTCTTAGCAAAGAGTCCATTTCTTCTTTCATTCCATGCTCCCACTGAACCTTGGTATCCACCTACATAGCTTCATCGTAACATTTTGGCTCACTAGCATCAGTTAATAAAATAGAATACAAAGAGGGAGAAAATTTTTCTAGAGGTCTACTTATCCTTGAAGATCATCTAAAATTCACTAGAGTTTATGGTATTTGTTGTTTTTATTGTTGTAGAGCATGAGGAACCACTGGAACATCATTGTTTGGTGTCTCATCCAACACTACATAATCTTTTTCTTTCTTCTCACACTGCTACAACTAATCTTTGTACAACACTTTCTCATTGAATATGAAATCCCTACTTCTCACAACTTTTTGATTTTCAAAATCCCAAAGCCTATAACCAAACTCATCAATTCCATATCCAACAAATATATATTTCTTTGATTTTACATCAAGATTTTTTCTATTTTTGGAATGTACATGTGAAAATGCTTCACAACTGAAGGTCTTGAGAAAAGAATAACTCACCTTCTTACCTGTCCATCCTTCCTCTGGAATAGCACAACCCAAAGGATTAGAGGGACCTCTATTGATTAAATAAATAACAGTGTTTACAGCCTCTTCCCACATGTTTAAAGGTAGCCCAACATGCAATCTCATAGACTCATAGTTCATGTACGCTCCATTATTATTCTATTCATGTGCTCAACCACTCCATTTTCCTGTGGCGTCCTTGGACCCCTTTTCTGCCTACAAATACCATTAGAGGAAGAATAATATTCAAACTCTTTCTTGCAATACTCACCACCATTATCAAATTCTGAGATATTTTAACTTTTTACCTATCATTTTCAACCAAGCTTCTCCATTTCTTAAAAGTTTTAAATACATCATATTTCTACCTAAGGAAATAAATCCATACCTTCCTTGTTGCATCATCAATAAAATTAACATAGTACCAAGAGCCATCGAGAGAAGATACTTGAGCTGGTCCCCATACATCCATATGCACAAGCTCCAATTTCTCATCTTTGTTTTTCTTCCCATCCTTGAGAAAACTAACTCTCTTTTGTTTTCCATACTAAAAAATTTCATAGAAATCTATATTAACGCATTTCAGACCTAGTAAAACATTATTTGAATAAAGTACTTTCATACCTTTTGCACTCATATTCCCAAGTCTATTATGCCATAGTGCTGATTCACAATCCATGGCAACTATCTGTTTTTCTACCTGTTGAACTACAACAACTATTCTTGAACATTTCTTTTTATCTACAATAGCTAAAGTAGAAGGAACAATATGACCTGTACAAAGATATAAGGTGCATACTTTCACACCTTTTGCTACTACTAAGGAACCTTTTGTAACCTTTCAATTTTTATCACTAAATGTAACAACACAACCCTCATCATCTAGTTGCCTTGCTGAATTAAATTTCGTTTTAAGTTTGGAACGTGTCTTACCTCATGTAGTAGCCAATGATTCTCATTATGCAACTTAATCATGATTCTTCCCTTTCCAACAATCTAACAAGGTTCATTATCTCCAAAGTAAACCAACCCAAAATCCCCATGGACATAATCAAGAAAATAGCTTCTATGGGGTGTAGCATGAAATGAAGGCCTTGAATCTAACACCCAAGAATCATCAGCATTATCAATGGAGAGAATCCAAGCATCCTCATTATATTTATTACTTACCACATTTTCTTATTTATGTCCTTCCTTTTTTATTTCCTTCTTTACTTTTTGAGACGAACAATCTTTCTTTAAATGACCTGACTTACCATAGTACTAGCAATCCCTCTTGTCTCTAGATTGGAACCTTTTGTCCTTTGATTTTCCTCGTGACCTCCCATGACTTCCAAAATTGTTTCCTCTCTCCTTTATTTTGTCCCTACTTTCTACATTCAAAACATTTCCTGATGTGGATGTTCAACCCGAGCTTTTCCTACAAATTTCCTTGCTCAAAATAACACCAACATCATAAAATTTCAATGTATTCAAACTAGAAAAAAAATTATTAATGCCCATGAACAAGCTATTTCAGCTTTCAGGAAAAGAACAGAGAATCAAATGAGCCCTAACTTCTTCATCAAAGTTTACATTTACAGAAGTTAATTGACTAGCAATTGTATCAAACTCATTTAAATGATCAATAACTGACCCACCCTTTTCCATTTTTATATTAAATAAATACTTCATGAGAAATACCTTATTCGAAGTGAAAGGCTTTTCATATAAATTTTCTAGGGTTTCCATCAACTCTTGAGTTGTCTTTGCTTTTGTAATATTGAATGTCATCAATTGTGCTAGGCATAAACGAATGGCTCCCAGTGCCTTTTTGCCCAAAAGATTCCATTCCTCATCACTCATTCCTATTGGTTTCTTGGTTGTTCCTCCAAATGGCCTCCATAAATATTTCTAATAGAGATAATCCTCCATCTGCTGCATCTTCCATAACTGATAGTTCTACCCATTGAATTTATCTACCTTCAATTTACCCTCATCCACC
>VDFB02248785.1:8969-20115 GCA_007258455.2 Sequoia sempervirens | reverse complement strand
GAACCTTGAGTATAAGTTCGATGAATCACTATGACATGAAATCTGATAGAAAGAAATTCAGCCAATATTACATAAATGAAGGGTTTATGAGGGCTTGGAGGAGCCACAAAGACCACCACCACATTTACTGATCCCTCAGCTTGTCGAGGGGAGAATTGTTCAAGATATTTGTGGATAGGGAAGAGAACTTCTAAGAAATCATCTAGAGCATCTTCCAACATATAAAAATATTCCTCATAAAATTCATGCACGTGCAACATCATGAAGAAAAATCCGGCATTCCCATCAATTTGACCAAAATGTGATAAAAGAGGGATTCACTGCACACGATTCTCTCATTTCTTGAGAGATCACTAGGGAATGAAACTCCCTTATACACATCAGGATAATAAAATGATAAAGAAGTAATATTCAGTTATGTTTGGGGAAAAACACCAGAGAACCTAAGAGAAAAAAATAAGGGATTTCTTTCTTAGAAGAGGGAGCTCTTGACCAAAAGACTTCAGTGCAATTTTAGTACTACAACAAGTTGTACAATCTAGGAAGAAGAAATAGAGGTTTTTTAGTTTGCAATTAAGGTAGTTTCTTCTACTAACTTCGGCACATGGATCTACCAAGGAATATGTGGTTTACAATAGCAAAAAATCAATGTTCAAGTGGCATGTGGGAGTCTTGAGGCCATCTAAACCAAGAGAATAAGCACATGGATCTTAAGTAGAAAACCAATTTTATTTATGGGTTGTAAAATATTTGCTTTGGGTTTCCAACCACATTAAGTAAATCAGAATCAAAACCACAATTAAAAAGGATAAAAATTAAAGCATGAAATCCTTGCATCTGATTGTTGTGACTATTGTGATTGTCGTAAAAACATAGGTTGTAAACTATTACATTTTGGCTTATGGGTATGATAATTTTATGTTTTGAATAAATAAAAATTACTTAGTTTTTAATTATTTATAAAATTTCACTTTCATTATTGTTTTATGCAATTTCTTGAAATTTACAGCAATGTCATTGAAACCAAAAAACAAAAAAATCATAATCTAACAAAAAACTTAAAAGTCAACTTTTTGAAACACTAAGAGGATATCATAGTGGTATCAAAGCACAAAAATATCCTTCCATCCTATGTGGTTAATTCATGAGTGAGAAAGAATAGAGTTATCATAGGGGTTTATGGGCATGGAAACCTCCACAGGTGTTAGAGGGTGAAACTATCTTAGTGGTTTTAAGTATCCATAATTATGCAGCGATACCAAGGATTCTATCTAGTGTTAGTGAAAGTATTGTAGGTGCAATGGGAGATAGAGAAAAAGTACATGCTAGTTCTATTAACCTAGATGCAAGGATAGAATAATTTTATAGTATGATGGATATGTTGGCCAAATTATTGCACAAGATGAACCAGGTTCCTACCCCTACTCATAAAAGACAACATGATAGTTCTAGTAGTTCAAATCCATAGCCTAAGGATAGGCCAAGGATTTCACTCAATGACACATCTAGGTCCTTGCAACCTACCTTTACATGTAGGGTTGAGAACCCTACTCATCAAGAACGACCTCCTTAGTAGCCAACAAAGGTCGATGAGGTTAAGACCAACCATGCAGAATATACTTCACTTCCTCCTAACATCAAGAACATGTTGACACCTGATGAATATCTAAAAAAAATGAGATAGAAGGTAGTGGTCATTGGAAAACCAGAGACTAGAGCATTGTAGGGTACCAAGGATCTCTAGTAGGTGGTGAGAAAAATTACATTGGAGAATTTTGATGGAGGCCATCGTTGTACCACACATGGTTGGGTTCAAAAGTTAGATATTTTCCTCTCCTTGAGGCCCATGCCTAAGGAAGAGGCAATCAAGTTTGACACACTACATCTAGATGGAATAGATCATGAATGGTGGTACCATGGATTAGTGAATTTGGGACGTAGTTCAATCATATCTAGTGATGAGTTTACTAACAAATTGATTGAATGATTTGACAGTTTAGATCCTAAGTTTTTCTTCTAAGAACTTGCACAACTTAAGCAAGTTGGGTTACTAAAGGCTTATATCTTAGAGTTCTAGTAGATATTAGTGATGGTCACTAGTATATTAGAGATATGGTTCGTAGTGATTTTTAGTGTGGTTCTCTTAGAACCCTTACAAGGATGTATCAAATCCTTCAATCACCTTCTTTATAGGATGCAATGAAGAAGGAAAGAGATATGGAGCTTATTTCCCCAAAAATAATGTTTCTACTAAAACCATTTTCTTCCTCAAGGGATAAGGCACCAAATAAATTTTTAGACTAGCAAAGGAAACCCTTTCAAAAACTAAGTGATAAGACCCCCCAAGACTTGAGAACGAAAAACTATGTTTCACCTTCAAAGGGCCATGGGAAAAGTTTCATGTGTGTTCTCTTAAGGGTAAACTAAATTAGTTGGAGTAATTTTATGCAGATAGATCAGATTCTAAATATTCAAAACAACAGATTCATGATGAAGGTAATGATGAAGATAGCACATCAAAAGGGTTGGAAAAAAATAAGGGAAGAAGCTTCACCTACAACTCAACTCTCAAGTATTCAGAGAGAAGTATCCTTCATGATTACAAGAGTCTTGATTGGCTAGTGTGTGATTACCTTGCTTGATATGAGAGCTACTCATAATTTTATAGATGAGGAATTGGTAGCTAAGTGTGGACTTAGGAAAAAAGAGTTTGAGGGATTCAAGGTGAGAGTACACCTGATGGGTTTACACTTAGTTGTAATAGAATGATTTCAAATCTCACATTATAGTTGAACAATTATGAGTCCAAGGTATATTTTTATGTGGTTGGCATGAGAGAGTTGGATGTTGTACCTAAAATGAAGTGCCTTCATGCTATTGGAGAGTTTACCCTCAACTTACAAGTTATGGAGATGAAATTTGAAGCCAATGGAAAGAAGCATTTTTGAGGGGTATGTCAAATGGGAGTCTTAGATTTATCTCAGTAAAGACAATGGAGAGATTGATAAGGCATCATCACGTTGAGTGGGCTGCAAAGTGTTATACTTTCCATCATAGGTTGAATAGCAGAATCATGAGTATCCACCCAACATACAGATATTGAAAGACATACATTGTAAGGTTTTTGAGAGTTTACCTCATGGGAGACCACCTGAAAAAGGTTCTAAGCACATCATAGAGCTTGAGGATGGTGCAAATGTGATAATTATTACTCTCTACAAAAATTCTAAGAGGATGAAAGATGATATTGAGAAGATGATAAAGGAAATCCTAGAGATGGGTCGTATCTGACCAAGTAAAAGAGATGGGTCATATCTAACCAAGTAAAAGGCAGTTTGTGTCTTTCGTTGTCTTGGTGAAGAAAAAAGATGGCACTGTAGAGATGTGTATTGACTACAAATCATTGAATAAGAAGACTATTAAGAATAGGTATGCAGTTCCATGGATTGATGAGTTGATTGATGACTTGCATAGAGCATGTTTGTTTTCCAAGATAGTCTTTGATCTAACTATCACTAAATTTGAGTTAGAGATGTAGATGTGGAAAAGAAAACATTTTATTTCCATTATGGTCACTATAAGTTTTTGGTTATGCCTTTTGGCCTAGCCAATGCTCTAACCACCTTTCAATCCTCTATGAACAAGTTCTTCAGAGATAAGTTGAGGAAGATAGTCATCATCTTCTTTGATGATATACTATTCTTCCGCATGACTTGGGTTGATCATCTAACACACTTGGATTTAGTGTTGGGCATATTGGAGAGTGAATCTCTATTTGAAAAGGAATCAAAATGTGACTTTTGCATGAGAGTTATTATACTTAGGGCACATCAATAGTACTGAGGGGGTCAATATGGATCCTGAGAAGGTGAAGGCTATAGTTTATTGACTTCCACCAAAAAATATCACATAGCTTAAGGGATTCTTTGGGTTATGTGGTTTATACTATTGCTTTCTTAAGGGTTTTCACAATAGGTAGCTTCACTTATGGACTTGATGAAGAAGGGGGCATTTTTTTGGACTCTAGGAGGGCAATAGTGTTTCAAGAATTTCAAATAGTTGATCAGCTCATGTCCAATACTAATTACGTTGGATTTCACACAGTTGTTTGAGCTTTTTTCTCATGCCTTGGGAGAAGACATTGGTGTTGTCTTGATGAAAGATATGCACACCATTTATTTTTATAGAAGGAAAATTTGGGGTCTTTAGAGGGGTTACAATATTTATGATAAGGAAATAAAAGCCATTATGCATACCTTGGATAAATTTAGATTGTACTTGGTGGGAAAAAAAATTAGTGAAGATAGATCATAATAGTTTGAAACATTTCCTAAGTCAATGTGACCTCAATGATCAACAACAAAAATGGGTCAGCAACTTGTAGGCTTATGATTTTGACATAGGATATATGCCAAGTGTAAGAAAAATATAGTTGTTGATGCCCTTTCAAGGAGACCTTACTTGTGCTCTCTAGGTGAGGTTACATAGGATTGAAGAGATTTGATTGCAACTAAGTATGCTAAGGATAAGTGGGATTTCAAGCTCATCAATGGTACAATTACAAATGGAAAGTACACCCTTGAGAATGACCTCATCATTCACAAAGGGAGGATTTTTCCTGTGTCAAGATCTTCTATGAAGAAGAGGATATTGAGAGCCTTTCATGATGCCCCTATGACAAGTCACCTAGGTTACTTTAAAACCTACATGTAGATTAGGGAGTGGTTTACTTGGAAAGGGCTCACATCATAGCTACTCGGGTATGTGAGAGAGTTTCCTACATGTCAACAGAATAATAAGAGAACCTTTCCTTGTAGGTTTATTGCAGCCCATACCCATTCCTAATCAAAAGTGAGAATGCATATCTATGAATTTTATCATGGGTTTACCCAAAACTCAGAGAAGAGATTGCATTTATGTCATGGTTGATAGACTCACGAAGTTTGCACACCTTTTTCTCAATTTCAGCTACTTTCATGGCAGTGTAGGTTGATGATTTATTTTTTAGAGAGATATTCAGGTTCCATGGGCTACCTCAAATATAGTAAATGACCAAGAAAACAAATTTATAAGTCAATTTTGGTAGGAAATATTTAGACTTAGTGTCACAAAACTCACTCTGGGCAAGCTATCGCCCACATATAGATGGAAAAAATAAATTGTCAATAAATGGGTGGAGGGATACTTGAGGAAGTACATTGTAGGGCAGCAAAAGGCATGGGTCAAGTTGCTCCATTTATGTGAGTATTATTATAATACTATGTACCACATGTCTATATAGATGTCACCATTCATGGCTCTCTATGGTTATGACGTTATACCAATTTCCTATATTTTTTATTTGGAGATAGTAGGGTTCCCAGTGTGGAGTATTTGTTGTAGGAAATCTAGGAAATCATGAGATATCTCTAGGAGAATTTACATAAGGCTCAAAATTAGTAGAAAAACTATGCAGATCAACACAAAGGTGAGCATTCATTTGAGGAGAATGATATGGTTTATCTTATGCTCCAACCTTATAAGTAATCAACTCTAAGGAAGAGTGGCTCTGAGAAGCTCAAACCATGCTACTATGGACAATTTTTATTTTCCAAGAACATTGGTGGGGTGGCTTACGAGCTAGATTTATTTGCATAGAGCAAGGTTCACAATGTGTTTCACGTTTCTCACCTCAAGAAGGCATTAGGGCATCATGTAAGACCATCTAAAACATTACCACCCCTATATGAGGAGGGAAAATTGATTCTTGTTCATATGATGCTATCATTGACACCAAAGAAAGCAACTTGCGACAAAGAGTCATTAGGGAATACTTCATTAAGTGGAAGGACCTACCGATTGAGGATGCAACATGGGAGAATGAGGGAATTTAGCATCATTTGAAGTTGATATTTCTTGAGGACAAGCAATTTTAGGGAGGGCAGACCATAATGTCCCCTTTCTAGCCAATGGTTTAGGGTTTTAAAGTTAGCCTATGACTACAGTTCACATAGCCTAGTGAGATATTTAGGGAACTCATTGGGGAGATTTAGGCCTTTTAGTATGTGTAATGTTTCATTCCAGCTTATTTAGGTCAGTTGTTCTAGCATTTAGTTTGTCATTCAAAGGCATTTCAGGAGTTCACCATTGATATTTAATATCTATATTAAGTAATATCACCTCTATGAAAATACACCTATAGTTGGTAGTAGTGATGGGACAGTCTCAGGAGATTATTGCTAGAATTTTGTCAGGAGTTATTGAATTAATAAGTTGTGTTGCTTTAATGATATTCTATTATTCAAGTGACTTATTATTTTAATGTTATAAAGCTACTTTTGATAAAGTAATTTATAACTTGGTTGTTAAATAAAGTAATAAAGTGACTTTATTAATAGAATTCATATATTAGTCACTTTATGAATACTTAAGTGATGGGGGAACTTTTCAAGAAAAACATAAAATATTAAATTGTTATGAAAAGGAATGTTGGTGTGGGATTTTGAGTGGGAAATATATTAATATTTTATATTTGAAAAAGAAAAGTCATAATCTTGGGTGTGGATTTGGAAAATGAGTAAGGTGCTCAAAAAGAACATTGTTTTCATCATCCAAGTTTATCATTCAAAAATAGAAAACTAAGCATAGGGTTGTAGGTATGAATTTTCAAGATGATCAAAGGCTGGAAACCCTTGATTAGGACATGATATACATGTGTGAGAGAACATCTAAGGGTTATAGTATGGATGGATTCACATAGAGACCATAAATATGAACGTTCACAAATTTACCTAGTATTTACTTTTAAATTTTCCAATACAACAACAAATTTGAATAATACATAAACCATTTTTAGTACTATAGTAGGTCATAGAATCCAAGAAGCAAAAGGAGAGGTTTTCAAGCTTTCAATTAAGGGAGTTTCTTCTCCTATCTTGGTCGTGTAGATATGCCAAAGAATCCATGGTTCACAACAACAAAAATGGAGCATTCAAGTGGCACATGGGAGTCTTGAGGTTGTACAAACCCAGAGAAGAAGCATGTGGGTCTTAAGTAGCAAACTGACTTGTTCTATGGGCTGCAAAAAAATTTCTTTGGGGTTTCCAACCATATTTAGTAAACTAGAATCAAAACCATGATAAAATGGAGAAAATTGAAGCATGTTGTCCTTGCATCTAATTGTCATGTCTTTTGTGATTGTCGTGTAAGAACTCAAGTTCCAAAATATTGTAGTTTAGATTATGGGTATGATCTTATTATGTTCGGAATAAATAAAGATTACTGGGTTCTCAATTATTTGAGTAATTTCCCTTCTGTTGTTGTTTTATGCAATTTCTTAAAAAATTTGGCACTACCATTGACATAAGAAAAAAAAACTCATAATTTAACAAAAAACCAACAAGTCAGTTTTGAAACCCTAAGGTGACATCATATGGAATGTGGGAGGGTGTACATTGTGGGCTATTCCTTGGACTCTTGAGGACATTGTAGAGGAAGTATTAGTACTATAATACCCTATATGGGTGGTAGTGAAAAATGTGCCCCCTAACATTGGAAGCTTCTTCCCTAATTTTTAGCTCCAATTGGTGGCATGGTGCTAGTGGATAAAGAAAAAGCTTCCCTCCTTAAATTGGACACTCATACCTTAATTTCTTTATGTCATGTAGTAGAAATTCTAGACAAGATTGAAATTAATAATGATGAAGATCCTTTTTTATGCCCCTTGGAAATATTATGAGGTTTAAATGCTTGTTATTTATGAAGAAAAGAGGAGAATATTAGAAAAAAACAACCACATCATTTAGAGTAAACCTATTAAGGGGAAATAAAAACTAAAATTAGCTAAAAATTTAGGGTTAGACATCACTCCTAACCCTACTCCAACCCAAGAGGAGCCTTTTCCCACCCCATATGGGTATGTCCATGACCCTAAACATAAGATGACTCATAATGATTGTCCTTTTGAATTTGTGAATGGTAAAACTCCATCTCCAAATTTTCTTGTTTCCTCTTGTGAGGGGGATACCTTGAAGAGACCAAGTCCCTCTCAGCCTCTCACAAAGATTCAAGTAACATACTATGAAAAAATATCTTTTACATCCTCACAGATTATGATGAAAGAAAAAGGTGGATCGGGACGATGTTGGAACCATATTACGTAGCTGGCCCGAAGCTTCTTTGGTTCCCCCTTCTCCACCTTCTTTGACTCCCATGGGGGGTGTATTACTAATCATAAAGCTAAATGCTTATAAAATTTCTATGCAAACAATAGGAAGAGTATTGAAGAAAGCTACTTAAAGAAGTTATCTAGTAGAAAAAATTTCATATCCCTGAGGAAGTTGACTTTACGATACAGAGTGGCACTTCCAATGGAAATATGAAAGGGAACCTTTAGAAGTTGAATATGGTGGGTAATGGTAGCTCCATTAGGATTAATAAGGTTTTATCTTTGTGGAGGACCAAATCTTTGGAGTTGAGGCTAGGCACTAGGAAAGTTTCATTCTTCATGGCCCAAGAAAGATACTACATACCTCCAAGCCTATTGAGCTAGAGGGATGCAGGGATGATAATATTGTCACACTCACTCAAGGATATGTTGGGGCCTTCATGGTTGATAAGATGCTTATAAATGCTCATTATGGGGCTTAAAATAGCCTCAAGCTCTCACACCAGAGAGTTGAACCCTATTAGATTCCAACTAAACAAGAACTTCTACCCTAGAACAATAGTTTGATGAAAATAAAAATTAAAATAGGGAAGTTTCCAATAAGAGTTTGGCTAGATCTCTAATTAGTGGTAATATGAACCTATCTCCCTATGGTAATGTTGAACCTACCTCCTCCAATCAAAGAGGTGAAATTATTCCTAGTGTGGACCATGAAGTGGGCCTAAACTATGAGACTGTCAGGATAGAAAATAAAGCTAAGCCTCAGAAACCTAAAGGTGATAAGAACTCTAAAGCCATCATTGATACCAACATAGAATCAACAAAGAGTATAGGAGGTATAGACAATGTGAGTATGACTGATCTATAGCTTAAGAAAGAACAAAGGCCTAGGGCTGGCCCAAGAAGACCTAGGAAATATGGAAAATCTATATTTGTGGGTAAAGGAGGTATCCAGTTAGCAAAGAACAAAAGAAACAAAATATTGTAATTCAGATGCCTACACCAAGAAGGTTAGAAGTAGAAGAAAGGACACCAAAATTCTTTGAGTAGTTCAAGAGTGAAAAAATTTCCTCTCTTATGAATTTTGAAAATGAATCTTAGTTGCATATCTTGGAACGTCAAGGTCCTTGAGTCCCCTAATAGAAAATATACCGTTAGAAGGTTTCTTAACCTTGAGGAAAAAAGGATAGTATGATCTTCCAAGAGACCAAAGCTACTATATTCACACTTGATACCAATCCAAGGTTCATTTGGAAAGGATATTCCTATTTCATCACTAATCATGAAAAATGTAGGAGAGGTGTTTCCATAATCTTCTCTAGTATGTTGGCAAGAAGTTGAGTCCACTTTTTGGCCAAAAAGTGGAAGTGTTTTTCTTGAGTTTTAGAATTTGACACATTTGACCTTAAAATTTGAAGCACTTGGAGATGGAATCTTCAAAAAAATCACCGATCATAAAATGGAGTACTTAGAGTCTAGCTTCCAAATATTTAATTTATTTCAATACCTAGATTGTACAAATTTAGTTTCAATAGGCATTTCTAAAACCATTGTTTAAAAGTCACTTTTTTTTACCATACCATGCACGTGTACGACATCCATATTTTGACCTAAATTATCATATTTTTCTAAATCCTTTTGAGAAAAGATTTGTGATTCACTGAAGCTTGTTCTCGATATTTTTTTGTAATTTTTTATTGATTTTTTTGTTAGATTTTTATTAGGCATATTTTTCATTTTTAAAAATCATCGTGTATGACACACATAAGATGGCCTAAACTTATCATTTTTTGATTTAATTTTATTTTTTTGAAAATAATTGTCTAAAGTTTATTCTCTTGCAATCCATTCATCAAAATGTTATGTTGATCAAAAGTTATTAAAATAGTAAAAAACCCTGATATTTAAAGTTTATGGACCTCTTTTATCAGAAATTAATTGAAAAATGGAAAAAATAATCCAATTGTAAAAAAAATTACATATTTGGAATATGCATTGTCTCATCTAAAATGGGTTTTAGTTTCGTAAAAAAAATCTACAAAAAAGTTGTCAGCCATATGTCCAAAATCGATATTTTTCTTTGACATTGTTAGGACCTTCAACTTGCAGGTCAAACCAAGTTGAAGGCCAAAGTTCAGATTCCCAATGCTTTTCCTAAACCAAAATACAAGGTAGAAATCCAATTTCAATTTTTTGGAAACGGGATCCCGTTTTGTAAAGCATGATATCATCTCCTAATATTAAATGTCATGACCATTCGTAGGGAAATGGGGTCCCATTATAGGGAAACAGGATCCCGATTATAAAATGGGATCCTATTTTTAACGAATGAGATCTTGTTTTTAATAAACGAGATCCTATTTTATCCCATTTCTTTTATTTAAATTTACTATCTGTTAATTCTGCAACTTCACATGTACAGTCGAGAGAAGTAAAATTGAGCTATTGTCTTTACAAGTGGCGAACTTGATTTTTGATTGATTTTTTCAAAGGAGGCATCATGTAAACCATTTTTGAAGTGGAATTGTGTTAGTTTTGTACTTGTTTGGATGAACAAAAGGTCTTCAATTTGCAATATGGATTGAATTTTTCAAAGGAGGCATGAAGAAAACAATTTTTAAAGTGGAATTATGCTAGTTTTCTACTTGTTTTAAGGAACACAAGAGGAAGAATTTTGTCCTAATAGGTCCTCAACATCCAATTTGGATTGAGTTTTTTGAAGAATTTCACTATTGACATTTATTTGTGCTTGAGAATTTTATAATCATGGGAGAGAAAGCTCGTAATAAGACAAGGAAGAAATTGACTCCTTAAGAAGTTGAAGCAAAGAGAGAGAAGGAGAGACAAATACAAAGAGAAAGAAGAATAAGAATTAAATCAATGAATGATGGGGGAGAATCCAATTCCACAACTATTGAAGATGAAAACATTGAGGAGACCATGGTTGTAGATGAAGCTAATTTTCAAGGATTCAATTTGAAGAATATGATTATAGAAGCA
>VDFB02248784.1:0-14738 GCA_007258455.2 Sequoia sempervirens | reverse complement strand
ATGTTCCTATATTTGATGGATCATATTATGCATTCTGGAGGACAAGGATGGAAGTTTTTTAGGTTTCTCTTGGATTTGAGATCTGGAGGTTAGTTGAAAGAGGATATACTATTCCTGCAAATGGTCTGAGCATTGATGAGGAGATCAAGGCATATGAAAACAATGGTAAATCAAGGTATGCTCTCTTAAGTGGTATCGCTATTTTGAATTGGTGAAAGTTATGAATTTGAAAAATACTAGAGAAATTTGGGTGAAGTTAGAAAACATTTATGAAGGAGATGATAAGATAAAGCAAGCCAAGACATAGAATTTAAAGATCATGTTTGAGACCTTGTGAATGTCTGAAGATGAAAACATCAAAAGCTACTTGCAAAAGGTGGATGAAGTTGTCAACAGTATCAGAGGTCTTGGTGGAGAACTGAAAAAAGGAGTGGTAAAGAAGGTACTCAGAACTCTTCCTAAAACTTATAGTCATAAAATTTCTACTATTGAAGAATTACAAAATTTGAATCAATATACCATAGATCAATTGTATGGTTCTTTAACTACCTTTGAAATGAGAGAATTTGGTAGAAGTAGTGCAAAAGTTGAGACTGATTTTAAGGCTGGAAAAATAGAGAAGATAGTGGAATTAGATCAGGAGGATCTTGATGATGTGGAAGCTAACTTTGTAAGAAGAATGAAAAAGGGTACTGAAAAATACAATGATAAGTCATCTTTCAAATGTTTTAATTGTGGAAAGATAGGTCATTATGCTTCTAGATATCCAAAAAGAGCTTTAAATAGCAAAAATAAGGAGAACAAAGGTAAGATGATTAAGAAAAGTTATTATGTTAGAGAAGATGCAATTATATCTGATGATGAATTTGATTATGGAGATGACGAGGATAGTGAATGCTTGTTCATGTCTTTAAAAGATGAAACTAATTTTGCTAACTCTGAGAGATGTGTGAAGGAAAGGGCTTCAAAAGAAAGTGTTGAAATTGAAGGTAAGTGCTAAAATTGAAGGCACCTTGGTGTCTACTTTTCATTGTATATAGGAGAAGAATTATTGGATCATTGAAAATGGAAGCTCTAATCAAATGACCGGTGATAAGAATAAGTTTGTTAAACTTAAAAAACATGAAGGATGAATTGTTAGGTTTGGTGATGATACATCTGCTAAGATATATGGAAAAGGTTCAATAAGTTTTCATGGAAAGAATAATAATGATGATGTTTACTACGTTAAGAGTTTAAGACATAACATATTGAGTGTTGGACAAATGTGTAGCAAGGGATACAATATTATGTTTCATGATGATGGTTGTGAGATCATAAAAGGCTCTAGAATTGTGATTACTGCTGGAAGGACAGATGGAAATGTCTACCAGCTCAAAGGTGCTAATGGTTATTGATTCATGACTCAAATTAATGAGAGTTGGCTATGACATAAAATAATGTGTCACATCAATTTTAATAGCCTAGTGAGGATAAGTTTAGTTCAAGTTGTGAGAGGTCTACCAAAGATTAAAAAGCCTATCAATGCTATCTATAAGGAATGTCAAGTTTGAAAGCAAGCAAAAATAAGCTTCAAATTCAAAGAAAAATATTCTACTAGACTATTGGAATTGGTGCATACAGATCTTCATGGTCCTACCAAAGTAAGAAGTCTTCAAGGTGATAGGTATTTCATGCTATTGATTGATGATTATTCTAGAATGACATGGATTACTTTTCTCAAAGAAAAATCAGAAGCCTTAGATAAGTTTAAAGCATTCAAAATGGTTGAGAATGAAATGGATATGAAAATCAAATGTTTGAGGTCTAATAGAGGTGGAGAGTTCACCTCCAAATGAGTTCAATATTTTTTGTGAGAATCAGGAATAAAGAGGCATTTATCTGCCCATAGGAATACTCATTAGAATGGAGTGTTTGAAAGGAAGAACAAGATTGTTCAAGAAGTTGCAAGAACAACGATGAAAGAAGAAAATCTACCAGAAGTCTACTAGAGAGAAGAAATTCATATAGTTGTTTATATACTTAACAGAGTGCAAGAAAGAGAAAACAAGACAAATACTCCTTATGAGCTATGATATGGAAGGATTCCTACTGTCAAATACTTTAGAGTGTTTGGAAGCAAATACTATATCAGAAGGGATGAAGAAAACATAGGAACGTTTGATGCAAGGTCTGATGAAGGTATTTTCCTTGGATATTCTACTAAAAGCAAAGCTTATCGATGCTACAACAAGAGGCTAAGAAATATTGTTGAGAGTGCAAGTGTCAAGGTTGATGAAGACCTACAAAAGAATTTAGTGGTAATAGATGGATATGAATCAGATGAGTCTACCTGTAATCAACAAGAAAAGCTAAGGAAAAAGAAGTGTGTATTGAAGAGGAAGAAGCTTCGAAAAAGATTCCTAAAACTCCTAAGTATATGCAAAAAAATCATTTTGAAGAATAGATCATTGGTGATAAGAACAAAGGTGTATTGACAAGAAGGAAAGCTATTGAAGAACACGTAAATATATGTTTAAATTTTTTAAAGTTGAACTGAAAATAGTGATTGAAGTATGCAAGGATGAGCATTGGATCAAGGCTATGGAAGAATTATTAATGCAGAATGAGGAGAATAAGACTTGGTAACTTGTCCCAAGACTAGGAAACAAGAATGTAATTGGAACCAAGTGGGTATTCAAGAACAAACTAAATGAGAATAGAGAAGTGGTAAGAAAAAAGGTAATGCTTTTATGTAAAGGTTACTCACAAGGAATAGAATTTGAGGAGACATTTTCTCTAGTGGCAAGAATGGAATCTATCATGATATTTTTGGCTTTTACAGCACATAAATATTTCAAAGTATATCAGATGGATGTGAAGTTTTCTTTCTTGAACAAAGAATTGGAAGAAGTATACATAAAATCACTAGAAGGATTTTAGTTATCAAATAAACCAGATATGGTCTACAGATTAAAGAAGGAATTATATGGAGTGGAGCTTGGTATGCAAGGTTACATAGGTATTTGATACAACATAGATTCAATAAAGGTACCACAATTAGTAATCTTTACTTCAAAGTTGAAAAATATCAAATCTTGATTGTTGTGTATGTTGATGATATAATTTTTGGAGGAAATGAAGCTACATGTAAGAAATTTGTAGAAGAGATGCAAAAAGAGTTTGAGATGTCTATGTTTGGGGAGATGAATCTCTTCCCTTGGGCTACAAATCAATCAAACAGATAGTTGCATTTTTATTTCACAATCAAAGCATGTCAAGGAAATGTTGACGAAGTTTGGAATGGAAGATTCTAAACTGGTATGTACCCCTATGGTTACTGGTTGCAAGCTAAGTAAGAATGATGAATCTCCTAAGGCTGATAAGAGAAAATATAGGTCAATGATTGGAGGAATGCTATATCTAACTGCTACTAGATCAGATATCATGAATGCATTTTATTTTGTGGCTATATTTCAAGAAGATCCTAAAGAGTCACATATTGCAGCAGTGAAGAGGATATTCATATACTTGAAGGGAACTCCGAAACATGGCTTGTGGTATCTAGATGATATTGAATTTACTCTGTGTGCTAACATAGATGCAGATTGGGCTAGTTGTGTAGATGAAAAAAAAGTACAAGTGGTGGTTCATTCTTTCTTGGATGGGGCACTCCAAATCATGGCTTGTGGTATCCAAATGATACTCACTTTACTCTATGTGCTTACATAGATGTAGATTAGGCTAGTTGTGTAGATGACAAAAAAGGTACAAGTGGTGGTGCATTTTTTTTGAATGCAAATTGGTGTCATGGCTAAGCAAGAAACAAGATTTAGTATCTTTATCTATTGCAAAGGTAGAATATATTGCGGCAACATCTTTTTTGCACACAAGTGTTGTGGATGAGGAAAAAATTGAAGAATATAAGGGTGGTATATGACGAACCAATTTCAATCTTCCAAAGGATAATACAAGTGTTATCAATATTTCAAAGAATCCGGTAATGTATTCAAAGAAAAAAAATATCTTAATCCGATGTCACTTTTTGAGTGAGAAGTTTGTAGAGAATGAAGTGAAGCTTGAATATGCGCCTACAAAGGATCAAGTTGTTGATATATTTACTAAGGCTCTTCCTAAGGATACTTTTGAGTTTCTTTGGGAGAAGTTGGGGGCTATTTCGCCTCCTTTGAACTAGATGCATAAGAAGGTGCATCACTCTAGTGGATATCAAGATTCAGTCTTTGGTCTAGACCGATGTTGGTGGCTACCACTCAAGGGGAGTAGGTAGTGGAATTTTTGATTGTTGTAGTTAGGATAAGTGAGTGTTGCCATTATGCAGTGGTTGTTGATTGATGTAGTTTGTGTTGGAAGAATGAAGAAGGTGCCCTCTAGATTTATTGTCATTGATGCCAACATTATTTCATGATTGACTATGTAATCAATGCTTCCATACTGATCTAATATCTTGATCCAGAAATCTTCACAGTAAAAGGGAATTTAATGAGTCTTTGATATGTTGATCAAGAATGTCAGTTACAAGTATAAATGAGTTTTCAACATTTTTTTGTAATCCGATTGAACTATATTGATGACAGAATTTTAGTGTTCTTATGGTCAACAAGGTTTATCTCTTGTGTGTTCCTCTTTAGGTCCTGGCTGACCCAAAATTTGGATAACACGTTTTGTTCTGTGTGTCAAAAGGAATTTTGTATTAAGCCGACAAGACCTTTTGTATTTTGAGTGTTCCTTCATTTTGGACGACCTAGTTGATAAAGGAAGTTATGCCTGTGTATATATTTATGATGGTCAAAGTGATGAAAGAAGAGAGTAGATATGCAAGTAATGCGATAAGTGTAATAGGTGAAGTTACCGAGAAGTGTTTGTATAATCGGGCAACCGAGCGTAATTTTGATGTTACTAGAGCATAATCGAAATTGTTTTTAGCACTTTTCGGTGCACTCTTTGGTTCATTTCCTTTTGGAAGTGAGCCTACATCTTTTGTATCTTGGCAATAAGCCAAGCATTTTGTATTCCTGCTGTGAGCTTCCTCTTACAGATAGTGAGTCCTGGTAGTGAGCCCTATAATATCTTATAACTGGTTATAATATATTGTGAGCTAATCCTCACCGTGGTTTTTCCTTTTTTGGGTTTTCCACGTAAAAATCCTAGTGTCAATGTGTTATGATCTCTTTTATGTTTTGGTTCTCTGTTGCTATTAGATGTGGATTGATAATTAGATGGTTAATAATTAATTTGGCCAATGGAATACTGATTCACCCCCCTCTCAGAATTCAATATATTCAATAGTTTGGTGAGTGTCCTAAGGGGGAGTATGTAGAGCAATAAAGGAAAGGAAGTTATAGAGTAGTGGTGAATAGTATGATTAATTCCAAAGGAGGAGAATGAATGATGAAAATATCTTGTCCTTTGCCATTGACGTCAAAGGGGGGAGAGTAATGTGAAAAAAGATCTAAGGGGTAGAGAGAGCAATGTGAAAAATATTTAGTTGAGAAAAGGAGAGAGATTCATGTGAAATAAAGTAATGACTTAATTGTGTAAAGGGGAGAAAGTAAAGAAAAAGAGATAATAAGTTGGTATGAAGCATAGTATTAAGGATCATAGTTGTTCTGCTTCTTGTTGATGTTTTTTCACATCATGTGTTTCCATCAATGACAAAGGGGGAGATTGTTGCAAGTATGAGCAAATAAAAGGGTACTTTAAATCACTCCTTACAACCCCCATATTAGAGTAATACTAAAAGTAGAGCCCCCCAAATTACAAGGTGCACTCAGTGTAAATTTTACAAGGACAAAGCTTGAATCAACCGTTTATAACACAAAATGATTTTATAAACTTATAAGAAAAGGTATTGAAAAAAATTGATATTAAAAATAGAATTCTTATGATATTTTAATATATATATTTTAAATTTCCTAATTTGAATATCGTGGGAAAAATTTATTTCTTATAAAAAAATTAAAAAAATTAGGGCTTCAAACAAAAAATAGTCACAAACAAAAAATAAAGTCACAAACTTGATCCATTATTTAGTGATTGGAAAGAGATTTTTGATGCATATAAGAAGTGACAATTTTGACATCCTTGGAAAAAGTTATGGTTTGTTGGAAAAAACCCCTTTTAGGCATAAAAAAATACCCTAGCACTGCTAGAGTGGATAGGAGACAACATTTCTTAGATAGGTGGAGCTCTTGGTGGTAGAAAGGTAGTCCCTAGGTGGTTTAAAGGCCAACAATAACAGGGGTGGCATGTGGGCTAGGAACAAGTTTGTCCTAGCAAGTAGGTGGAATAATACCAACAATAAAGAGGTGCATTTTGGATGAGGAAATAAGCGTAGAACAAATTTAATCCCAATAGGTTTGACTATGGGATGAATCCCCTACAACTACCTACTCCACTCAATGTAGGAATCAACCCTAAAAAAATATGTTTTTAAGAAAATAAAACTTAGTAAGAAATTGAGCCATATCAAAGCCAGTGTAGGGCTTGCATCAATATACAAACTAAGATAGAATAACCATAGTTAGATAGTATAGTGGTTGCAAAACTATATAAACCCATATAAGCTACAAAAAATTGTATAGTTACTAATGGAAAACTCCCAATTTTTTTTTATAACACTATCAACAAACCCTATCGAGTTTACTATTGATCCATATGTTTGTGGGCCTTTTAGATGTAATGGTGAGGTTGTTTTTGTTTCAAGATGCACTATATAAAAGTAGTTAATGAAAATACCTTAAAAAAGACACGAGAATTAGAGATTCAAAGCCTTGAAACCATGTTGGAGTCACCAAGAGACTCACAAGAGCTAAAGGATCCTTATGAAACCAAATAACCTTCTATAAGAGAAATAAGGAAAAATAAGCTATATGCCAATACTCATACAAATGTGAATAAAATATGCATAGTATCCCTTGTATATAAATGTAAGGATGAGGAAAGAAGATGATTGAGGTAAGTGACTATCCCACATGTGTGAATGACGAGCATGGAAAAATGTGAATATGAGTCATAAAGTATCTAGATAACTAAAGACACTTTTCACACCAATAGGTTCAACACCACCCAACCATGTGGAGCCCTCTATACACATTGCATGATATAATTATTTGATTATGTAAAACAAATATATAATTCTAGTGCATCTAAGGTGATGGATTTAGCCACATTAAATATTTAGTTGGGTCTACTTGTAAAGTTGTATGCAATATTGGTTAATTATTTTATATGTGGAATGCACATGGAAAAAATATTTAATATTAGAAAATTAGTAGTAAAAGGTAAATTTTGGGGTCACTAGTTTTGTATAGTCATGGTTTTGAGGCACATGATTTTACCTTACCACTTGGTTTTTTTGTGTGAGCTTGGTTCTATAAAATCAAGCATATGTTTAGTGATTGGTGTTGGCTAGTTGGTAGTTTGGCCTAGTTTTCATTATATTGAGCTCTCTTTTGAAGAGTACATATATGAAGCATGTCATGATATGTGTGGTTATATGTTTGGACACATGGAGAATACATTGGAGGATCTTGATATTTCATAAGTATTTATGGAGACTTTGTAAGTGTATTGTAATGTTTTCATTGTTGAATAATGCATTAAGTGTGAATTATTTTGGAGGATATATTTTCCCTCTTGAGGATTTTCCTAGGGTATATCTTGTGTAATATTGTGGTATATATTTGATCTTTTTATTATGGTTATTCTATAAGCTTGTATGCATGATTTTCTCTCATGGGGTTATCTAGGAAATGGTTTGATCAACCTATATAAATTTTATAACAAGTGGTATCAGAGTCATGGTTGTGGTTGTAGGAGGAGAGATATTCATATTTTGGTTTAACCCTTACACATGAGTATCTAATTCAAAGTTGAAGTCATGATAATGTTGGAGAGATTTTAGAAATTTCAAGGTAGAGATATTTTTTGCAGCTTGAGATTTGTATATTTTAGGTTTTTGGGTTTGAATATTTGTGGTTATTTTTGTTAATTTTGGGTTTTAAAAAAGTATTTGAAAAAGGCTTTATCTAGGTGTTCACTATGAAGGTTTTATGTGGGAAGTTTCATAGATGACCCATTAAGAAAAAATAAATCTTGCTATTGAATCGAAGAGGCCCAAGAGATGAAGTTTGACATAAAAATTGATGGATGACATAAACATTGAAGAGATACGATGATATATTCCAGGACCCTTTTGTTTGCATTCTTTGAGGTTGCAATGAGGAGGACTCATCTCATTTTTTCTTTTGTTTCCATTTTTCTATGCTTATTTGGAGTTTTTGGTGGGGTATTTGGAGACATCCTTGTATTCATGCCTCTTCTCTGGTTGAATTTTGGAGTAGCCTGGGGAGACCTCCGATACAAGCCTCTTTCCTCTAGATTATGTGGTGCATCTGCCCTGATTTCATCCTTTGGAAAATTTGGCTGTAAAGGAATCACAAGATTTTCCATGGTGGAAAGTTGATGATTCAACAGGTTTGGCAGAGAGTTGTTGTATGATTTAGGAGACTATGGAAGCTAAATGTGAGGTGGCTTTTCCTTTGGAAAGGAGTGATGATGGGATTGTGAATGATTGGACCTACGCGGTTTGGCCTTTGACTCTTTTTGTGTTTGAAGAGGTAGGCATGCCAAAAGAAGGTCCAAAGGGTTGGGGGTTGGTCTCCTCCTCTGACGAATGTTTTAAAGATCAACATTGATGGTTCTTTGAGGGGTAATCCTGGGCTTGCTGGGATTCGTGGTGTTGGGAGAG
Organism: Sequoia sempervirens; assembly: GCA_007258455.2. Lineage (NCBI taxonomy): Eukaryota > Viridiplantae > Streptophyta > Pinopsida > Cupressales > Cupressaceae > Sequoia > Sequoia sempervirens. Next base: position 5,989 of record VDFB02248784.1, on the reverse strand, counting down.
ATAGCTCTAGTTTACTTATTTTCTTATTCTCCATTCATAAGGGACAAAAGAAATAATGTTATGGAGGGGTTGGAAATCCTTTGGGATATTGAGCATGCCTGTGTTGTTGTTTGGCATAAGATTATTTATGAAGTAGACTCTCTAATCATTGTTACTTTGTTGAATGAGAAAAATTTGGAGGGGGTTAATTGGAAACTTTCTTTAGTTGTTTGACATATCTTGGGACTGTGTTCCATGCTAGAGGTGGTGTCCTTTACTCACATCTCTCGAGAGTGGAACAATGTTGCTGACTTTTTGGCCAAATGGGCTTCTGAGCATTTTGATGACTAGCAGATTGAGGCTGGGGCATTTACCCCTTGATTATTTCCAAGTTCTAGGGAAGATTATTTCAGAGGACATGGTTGGCTGATGTTGGCTGGTGGTTAGTTTTGTGTGGGTTTTCCATCATGGTTAGGTGTTTGCTAGTCTGGTGTTCCTGTTTATCTCTGGGTTCCTTTGTGGACCCTGATTTCTTTGTATTGGTGACTTTCTAATATTAATAAATTTTTACCCTCGTTATTCAAAAAAAGAGATAGGATGATATCAAATCTAGGGGATGCACTAGCCCCTGGGCTTAAGATCCTATGGTAGGACAATGTATGGAAATAAACACACACATGAGGTGCAATACAACATGAAACACATGAACCATAATTGATGAAAACATAAAACTAACATAATAAACATGAACATGAAATGTAAACACTACACGATACAAACACAATGAAAAAATAATCCAAACATAATGCAAATAAAATTAAAACATGATGCAAAGGGGGTATAACAATCATGAACTAGTAAGGTCTATAGAAATCTTACTACAATCCATACCAAAGGTGTTCATGAATCATCAACTAACAAATTTTGATATATTCTAGGTGACCCATGGACCAAAGCATCACAAGCTAGTGAATTTGATATCCACTAGGTGATCCTGCACAAGAAACAACACAAGCTAGTGAAGTCTGATATTAACTAGGTGATTTTATACAATAGTAGTAATTGAAAACACACAAGGGTTAGTGAATTCCAATATTTACTAGGTGTGTTTTCATGTCAACCATACCAAGAATTGTAATCCCAATAATTTTGATAAGGCACTATAGAATGATCAATATGCCAAAATACATCACTAATCTCAATGTGTGTGAACAAAGTGACACACATAATGGAATGTATACTTCCACCTTAAAGTAGTTGCAAACACCAACCATGAGAAATAGCCTTTAAGGTAGAGTAAAACAATATGTGAAACATGATAAGGCCATGAGAGATTTTTAGAAAATTGTATGCTAATTATATGTTCCAAAAAAAGTTATCTCATGACAAGGGATTTCCCCCAAGACAAAGCCAGATAAAAAGAAAAAATATATCATGTAAGGGATCCATAGATTTGGGGTCATATAGACCATAGATAATATATAATATGATTATGCTTAGAATTGACATCATTACCCATATACTTGTAGAAATACAAACACAATAGAGGAATGGCACATGGAAGCAACATAACAAAGATTTTGGGCCAACATGCAAGAGAACTAAATGTCTAAATGACTTGAATCATTCCTAAAGGAAAAACAAGCCAACAATGTTCACAACATAAATATGAATGGAGGTACAAATAGATGAATGTCGTGATAGGTTTGTTCTCTTTATATCCTTGCGCCAATAAGAAAGAAAAGGTTCATCCAAAGAAAACTAAAAAACATAAAGATACACCACGTAGTATATCATGGGAGATCACATTATGCACAAGAAAACACATAAAGAAACATGAGAGGTACTACACATGCGAGTTGATAATATAAATAAAATCATCTAATATTGCTCATCATAAATGGAAGTTGGACAATATGCTAAAGGAACTATAGAAAGCGTATTATAGGGAGAAGCATCAGGTTCAACGTGTGGTGATTCACACTTATTAAGAGGATCATCATGGTTGTCCCTATCTAAATTCATGGATTTAGATAACATAAGATCTAATTCATTATGTTCTTCTTTTTGTTCTTCTATTTTATCTTCTTCTTCACTACCCATATGTATCTCAATAGGCTACATATTAGTTCTATCAACATGATTGTGAGTATTATCATTCATATGGGCCTCTTTCATTCTTTTTTTAGGTTAGGATAGGTAAGATTTGGCTTTATGGTTTGGTGAGGATGGAAGAGTGGAATCGAGAAATGACAAGGATGGATGGGTGGCATGTATTTCATCAGAAATAAGTTAACTGGTCTAGAGAAATATGAGTTTAAAATTTTGTGAAGATTTAATTGAGGTGTTCTACAATATTGGTCTCTTTCTTCCTTTGGAAGAGGAATCAAAGGGACCATCACAATTCCCTATACTAGTTAACTCAATTATGATGAAATACCTACCACCCTTACATCCTTGTCATTTCCTAATTCCACTCTTCCATCCTCACCAAACCATAAAGCCAAACCTTACCTATCCTAACCAAAGCAAAGAATGAAAGAGGCCTATATGAATGATAATACTCACAATCATGCTGATAGCACTAATATATAGTCTATTGAGATACATATGGGTAAAGAAGAAGATAAAAAAGAACAAAAAGAAGAACATAAAAAATTAGCTCTTATGTTATCTAAATCCATGAAATTAGATGGGGACAACCATGATTATACTCTTAATAAGTGTGAATCATTGCATGTTGCACCTGATGCTTCTCCATATACTATGCTTTCTATAGTTCCTTTAACATATTCCCACCTTCAATTTATGATGAGCAAGATTAGAATGTGGATGATTTGATTTAGATTGAATTGCATGTTTAGTACCTCTCATGTGTTTTTATGTGTTTTCTTTCATGTAATGTGATTTCCCGCGATATACTACTTGGTGTATCTTTATGTTAGTTTTCTTTGGATGACCCTTTTTTCCTGTTGGCACAAGGATACAAAGAGAATGAACCTATCACGAAATTCATCTATTTGTACCTCCATTCATCTTTATGTTGTGAACACTATTTCCTTGTGTTTCCCTTAGGAATTATGCAAGGGATTGAGACATTTAGTTCTCTTGCATGTTGAACCAAAAGCTTTGTTATGTTGCTTTCATGTGTCATTATTCTATTGTGTCCATAGCTCTACAAGTATTTGGGGAATGATGTCGATTCTGAGCATAATCATATTATATATTATCTATGGTCTATAGTGACCCTAGATCTTTGGATCCTTTACATGATATATTTTGTCTTGTTATGTGTCTTTGTCTTGGGGGCAACTCCTCATGAGGCAATTTTGTTGGGAACATATAATTGGAAGATAATTTTCTAATAATCTCTCATGGACTTATCATGTTTCATATATATTTTTACTCTACCTTAAAGGCTATTTCTCATGGCTGGTGTTAGAAACTACTTTAAGGTGGGAGTATACATTTCATTGTGTGCTTCACTTTGTTCACACGCATTGAGATTAGTGATGCATTTATGGAATATTTATCATTTTGTAGTGCCTTATCAAAATTATTGGGATTACAATTCTTGGTATGGTTGACATGAAAACACACCTAGTAAATATTAGAATTATCTAGCCCTTGTGTGTTTTTTATTTACTACTATTGCATAAAATCACCTAGAACTAATATCATACTTCACTAGCTTGTGTTGTTTCTTGTCCAAGATCACCTAGTGGATATCATACTTCACTAGCTTGTGATGCTTGGGTCACCTAGAAAATACCAGACTTTGTTAGCTTGTGATTCATGAACACCTTTGGAATGGATCATAGTAAGATTTCTACAGATCTTACTAGTCCATGATGTTCATACCCCCTTTGCATTTTGTTTGCATTGTGTTTGCATTATGTTTCCATTATATTTGTACCATGTAGTGTTTACATTTCATGTTCATGCTTATTATGCTAGTTTTGTGTTTTCATCAAGTATGGTTCATGATTTTCATGTTGCTTTGCACCTCATGTGTGTGTTTCTTTGTCCTTACATTGTATTGCCATAAGATCTTGAGCCCGGGGGCTAGTGCATCCCGCTAGTGCATCCCCTATATTTTGTGTCATCCTATATCTTTAATGTTTATGTCATCCTATTTCTCAATTGTATGACAATACAGTCATATGTCCATAGAAAAACATAATTTAAAACTTTCAAATAAAAAAATTATTGAAAAACTTATTTAAAAAATTAAAAAAAATTATTATGGGGGTGAGGGAGTCTATAGACCCCTTGTACCCATAGTTTCAATAATTATTGCTAGTTGATAGTTGGAAAGGATGGTGTACGAGGCTGTGAACTACCATTAGGCCCCCATTAGTGCCAATTGATGGGTTGTTTAAATTTAAAATTTAATGTACTAAATATTTATAAAAGAAATTGAAATTTTTCATCGTATTTGAGCTCATGCATCACCCACTAAGTTCCATCACTACCAATGTGCCACCTGGCTTTTTCTCTTGTGCTATTTTTTATATCATTTTTACATTAGCATGTACCATTGTACAATTGACCTTCAACCCCCTATAGCTTAAAGGAGTAATTTTATTTTGGGGGCATAAATTTCACCCAAGTATCAAATTTTTTATTTCTTATAGTTGTAAAAATATCTCTCTAAGTAGTACACAATGGTATAGTTTTGGTAGTTAGGCTTTTCTATTTTATAAGAATTTAGTACCATGATGCTTATATTTCTCTAGACTAGTTAACACACCATAACTTTCACATACATATTTGAATTTTTTATTTCAAATAATAAATGGAGATAATTTGTAGTGTACTACATGGTAGATTATAGTGGTTTTTCACTTGGATGAGTAGAAAGAAGGTTTTACTTGTTTGATCATTTACAAGAGCTTGAAATTTGAGGTGTGATTATGTGAGCTTCTACACAAATTGGAGGGAATTTTTTTTTGGGAGTGTGTGCTTTTATGATACATATAATGGTATAATTGGTTTTTAGATCCTATGATTCTTGATATAGGTTTACATTTATTTTCAACATTAGGACTCTGGTGGAGATGAGTACAATAGTTTTCTTCTAGCTTAATGACATGGTTGATATGTGTTGGAGAGTTGGAGTCTTGATTTAGTGAGAATTGACTAAGATACAATAATTGTGAAAATTATGGTGTCATTGATGTTCATGTACATTTGAAAATTGGCATGACATGATCATATATGTGGTTGATAGGTTGTGGGGTGGTCTAGTATTAGGAGGTCATTCTTATCTCCTAGATGTTTTTTTAGATCCTTAACTTTGGTTACTCAATTGTGGATTTTTTTGGCAAATTAAATGTGTAGGTGATCTGGTGTTTAAGTCTTTAGATCTATAGTTTATCTTCTTAGTTATCTCAGTTTTCAGGTTGTTGATGTGAAGGTGAGTTTGCATGTTACATTAATTGATAATTTTCAAGCTATAAAGTTGTGTGGGTTGGGCACTCATTTAGTTGAAAAGAGATGACTCAAATATGTACTATCTATATCAATAAGTCTTTTTATTATTATTTTAGATCCATCTAGTTGGCCTTGTTTTTGGTCATTTATATATTGGTATGTTGCATTAAGATGAAAGAATGGATGATGAGAGTGCTTTGGTAGTTGATTATTGGGACTTGTATCGTGTTTGTTATCATGATGTCATGGATAGATTGGTTACACCTTTCAATTAGAGCTTTTGATAGTGATGTTTTGGTGGTGGTTGTATCTTCATGGATTGGATATCTTGGTTCTATTTTATTATCTAGAGCTATTATTATTGCAATTGAGTGTGTGTGAACCATGGGTGATATTCACTTAGGATATGGTTATCACAATGCCATGGAGAGCTCGCTATCATGGTTAAGTGGGAGTTTTGTAGTGACATGGATTCACCACTTGGTGATGGATGATCTTTTATAGTGGTTTTTGTTGTCATAGATTATTTCTTGGATCTTTTTTATTGTGTAAGATTTATTTGACATTTTTATTT
>VDFB02248783.1:0-26028 GCA_007258455.2 Sequoia sempervirens | reverse complement strand
TTCTGTTGGTTCGACTGTGCAAAATTTAATGGTCTTTGACCAAATTTTGGAGAGCACAAGAAGTTCGATTTTGGGAGACAATTGCATTTGTTGTAATTGAGAGAACATATTCAGCTCGATTTTGGAGGATTCTTGTTGGATAAAAATCGGGTATTTGAAGGAGATAATAGCAGCTACTTGAAGATCACTTTCAATCCTAGAAGAAATTTGAATTTTATAGATTGGCGGCAGATATTGGGTGCTGGAAAATTCGTGGCCTTTCAAGTATGGTAGGCACGACTTCTTGAAGTTTATTTTAGAGAGCTCACTTGGCAAATCTGAGCGCAACATTCTACGTTGCATACAGTTCAACTTTTGGAGATTTTCATTAGCGTTTCCAAGCGCAGCCCTCTACACCAGGTTCAGTAGGATTTTGAGTTTGAGACACTTGTTTGCATTTGAATTATGTTGGGATATATTGCATTACATAAGGCATCCTTGGCATGGCTGTCTAGCATCAAGAGGAGACGTTTTTGAAGGAGTCGATTGAGCTTTCACCTCACTGTTATTACTTCATCATGGCATCCAATCAGGTTCCATGTTTCATTGAATAAAATAGCATTGTAGCTGCATGTTGTCACCTCTTATATTGCCATTATCTCAGCCTTAATTGCATTTCAAAGTCATTGTATCACTGCCATCATTGTACTTTTGCATTAGTCATTGTAGTGTTTCCCATCTCTATTGCATTGTAGATTGGCTCTTCCAGAGGGCGATCAGCATATTATGTTTACTGGCCAAAATATTGTAATCAGCTTTGCATTATCAGTCATAATGGAGATTGGAGTTGGCAGGACAACTGTTTGATAAAATGTCTATTGGCTGTAGATGCATATTAGTTCAGTTGCATTTCATTTCAGTCATCATATTGTATTGAAAAATCAGGAAAGTACTTGCATTAAATCACTCTCTTATTCATTTCAGTCATTAGCATATTTCAGTTAGAATCTTTTATGCACACAATATCATTATATGAACCAAAAACACAAAAAGAGACATCAATCATCAGCTGAAAGAGTTTGCACAACTGTTTGACAAAATTCCCAAGCGTCAAAAACAAAAAATAAAGATCAAATTTGGCGAGCATCTTGTTGTGACCTTTTCACACATCACACCATTCAAAATGGGGACCCCCTAATTTTTGCTCCGTTCCTCGTTTTTTTTGGCTTTGGTTTTGTCTCTCTCTCTCTCTGTCTCTCTCTTCTGCTGTCTACCTTTCCGGGTATGTGCCCGCCTTTGAGCTTAAACGTGAGATTTTGGCTAAGTCTATAGAATTAGGGTTTTGAGTTTTCTGGTCAATTTGAAGTCAAATGGAGTGAATAAGTTGGAATCTGGGCTTCACGTTGCAGTCAGTATGCTTCCAGCAGGCTCCCTCTGAATTTTCACTGAGTTCTGGCAATTTTCTATTTTTAGTAAGTGTCAATTTGGGGTTTGTTTTCTCAAAATTTTCACGTATTGAAAGTTGTATTGCATTTTGAACACTTTGAACTCATCACTGGCAAAATTTGAGCAGAAACAGGCAACTTGCTATTTTTAACAGCCTGCTTTCTCAAGTCCATTTTAGGGTTTGCATGTTGCACCTTCGTGATGTGTGTTTGAGGATTCTTTTCGGTTTTTCTCGACCATCGCAGTTGATATAACATGCAAAATGGGACAACAACTTTCTCGCTCAACCTTCAGAGGTTATAATTAGGTTTGCATGTAAGTTTTTCTGCCGACGTCAAAGATATCTTTCTAGATTTTCCGAGAGCTTCAGAACGAGGTAACATGCGTCGAACCGTCACTTTTCGTGAAATCCTATGGCTTTTAGTCGTAAGGTTTGCATGTTGATGATTTTTCCGGTTTTTCTCTCGGTTTTTCAAGATTCTGCAAGCAGGATATGCAAAATCATCCGGCAACTGATGGGTCACCTTTTCAGACGTTTACTATTTTTACCAGTACCACTCGAGCAGCTGCCCAACACTTCAAAATCACAAACTAAATGACATGCAATAGAAACGGAGTTAAACAGAGCTCATCTGATACACATGCAAGACAAATTAGGGTTTCCAACTTCGACCTGTACGAGGGGTGAAATTCCGTATTCTTCAAACCGGTGTATCCCACCGCGATCAACATCTTGCGAGCTATCCGCTGGTAAAGTTTGAAGGAAAATGGAGCACTTACTATTTATAGTAACTCATTTCAGAAACTGGCTAAAAATAGTAAACCGAAGAAGAAGCCAAGCAGGAATTAAAGTGGTGTCACTCTATGAGGACACCCACATTCGACCAAGTCAAACAGAGTTGTGGAAGTCATGAAACTGAGCAGTTACTATAAATAGTAAACAACCTCCAAAAACATGCTATAAATAGCAGGTCAGCGCGAGGCACCAGTATGAACAGATCAACTTGATCATGAAGACCCCATGGCGTGAATTTCAAGCTAAACGGAGTTGTAGAGATTCAAAAATCAAGCACTTACTATTTTTAGCAGGCCTGTGCAGAAGAATTAGGGTTTCCTAAAATCAAGGACGGAACACGACAATCATGCAGAAGCAGCATCCAGCCACAATCAACACCCTTTAGGCAATCAGCACGCAAAGTTTGAGCACATTCTGAGCAGTTACTATTTTTAGCAAGTTGCTAAAAATAGCGGGTACAGGTAGGCATCAGGCCCCGAAAGTTCAACTACATCCCGAGGTTCAAAACAAAGCAAAAATTAGGCTTTTCAGAGTCAGAAATCAGTTCAAGGCACAAAATGTGGAGAACTTTCTAAAAATAGAAAGTTAGGGCAAGCCAAGGTTAGCATGAACGAGTCACCCCAAATCAGGCGAAGGACATGAAATTCACTAAGTTTGATAAAATTTGGAGTCCAGCATCAAAATTCACCCTAGAAGCTACCTGATGAGGATGAAATTCTACTAAGGCATGAAAAATGAAAGCTCACACGGTGAAATGTGCCCTTGAAGCTGAAGATGGGTGGAAAATATTCTAAGTACTTGAAATTTGAAACTCTCTACCCCAAGTGTGCCTTAAGATGAAGAGAAGATCCAAGAAATTTTCTAAGTATTTGAAATTTGAAGCTCCAAGGGCAAAATGCGCCCAAGCTTGAAGAGATGCCATGAAAAAAATTCTAAGTGTGTGAAACTTGAAGCTCACCCCTCCATATGCACCTTGAGGAGGAAAATGGATAGAAATTCCACTAAGTGCTTTAAATTTGAAGTAGATGCTCTCAAATGCGCCTTGAGGAGGAAAGTGGGTAGAAATTCCACTAAGTGCTTTAAATTTGAAGTAGATGCTCTCAAATGCGCCTTGCCTTGCATGAAGAGTTCAGAGAATTTTCTAAGTGTATCAGACATGCGCGAACTGCCATCCTGGGTTTGGGATCCTGGGTTTGGTGAAGTTGTGATCAGATTTGCGCAGAGGAAGTCAGAGGTTATCAGACATGGCGAACTGCCATCCTGGGTTTGGGATCCAGAGATATTTTGCACAATTGTGTTTATAATGGTGCGTCAGGAGTTAGTTAGCAATGCATGGGACGTTTCACAATTCTTCTTTTGGGCCTTCCGAGGAGTGAAATTTCTTTGCAGTAAGGATTGCTTGGGGACAAGCAATTTCAGGGAGGGCAAACTGTAATGTCCCCATTCTTTCGCGAGCATCAGAGATGGTGGATTAACCTATTATGTCGATCCTCATAGGCTAATGGTTCTAAATAGAGGGTCACTTGAACGGGCACTTGGTCGTGAATTTGCAGTATTGATATCTGGAGTATGGTGACAGGGTGAATTTGTGCATTTGGCGTGATAATTGTGCTTAAAATTATGGTCTCCACCTTTTATTTCGCCTTCTCTGGCTTAGGGACCATGTGTCTTTTATTTAAAGGGGTCACTTTATATTTTTCAGTTACTATTCATTACTAGAGTGAAAAAAGAACATAATTTAAGTGAATAGTGCCATTTTAATGAATAGTGATTTCAATATGAAATTATAAAAGAAAGAGGAGAAGTTCGACCCCCCTCATGTTATGATATGTTTTTGTTGATTGAAGCTTGTGAGTTGGAGTTTGGGAAAGAGGGAAACTAGGTTTCCTGATTTCTGTAGTGGGTGAGCCTGGAGGGGGCTTGTTGTTTGAATTTGTGCTTCTTGATGGTGTGAAATACCACCCTAAAGTTGCAGATCTGAGCTTGGCTGCTTCATTGGGAGCCATATATTGCTGGTTACAAGTTGTTAGAGCTTCTTCCAGAGAGGGTTTTTGCTTTTAGTGTACATTTTCGACTTCGAAGGAGCTGTTCGCATTTTAGAAGGTTTTGTGGACTGTTTTTGACACCTACAGCGAACCGCCATACTTGAGGGTTTGTAGCAGCAAGAAGGAAGGAAAACGCCTATCACTAGTGGCTGCAAGTTCACCAAAAGGGGGTGCCCTTACCCTAAAAAGACTTCCAATCCAGATTTAGGTGGGAGAAATTTGTATTTCATATTGTATGAGCAATTTACTAAGGGCGGGTACTGTAGCAAAACACTATTCACAGTGTTATATGGCTGTAAGTTAAAGTTTGGTTTAAGATATATGTAGCTATGAATCTGATGTAAGTTGTATGTTGAATGCTTCTTATTTTGTAATGAAGAAATCATATTTGGCCGCTAAATTGAGCAATATACTCAAGGTTGTTCAGTAGCTTAGTTAATTTGAAGTCCATTGTATGTATATGCTTGTTGTTACCACTTTTACATCATTTGCAAGCAAACTACAAACTGAAAACAAGAACACATCACGGGAAAACAGAAAATCAGACCTACAATCACAGTGAAAACAAATCAGTGGAGTGTTGGCTCACTACATTACACCTATCATGCTCCTCATCCTAGTCCCATTATGATCCAGCTTCCAATGTGCATTATGATGTTGTGTGACTTATATTATTTGAAATAGTTAGATATTTACATGATTTAAATAGATAAAAAATTTATTATATATATATATTTGATTATATGAATTAGATTTCAATATCATCTAACATGATTGCGGGCCTAAACCAGGATTCATCTTTCTTAAAGCACCTAATCGGTAAGTGGTAACCCTAATTGCATTAAATTTGTGATTCTAGGGCACGAATTAGGGTTTTCTCAAAAAGGGGAAATTAAATCACTCAAACCCATGTTTGAAGAAGCCATTAAGTTTGCCACCCTTCACCTTGCTCACATTGGGTAAATCCCTTGTGTATAAGCTTCATTTTTTAGTGTGATTCAGTTCTTTAGTTGTTTATTTTCATTCAAGCAAATACCTATACTTGCAACACATAAGCCACTCACTCCTAAGCATAATTGATTGTTTTCTTAATTAAATATTGAGAGGACTGTGAGCATGATCAACCAAGTTGCTTTCTCATATAATAAGATTCATGTTAGTGAATATAACTATGGAATATCTATGTTAATTACGGATAACCAAATGGAGCACATATATGTATTCCCATTTGGAAAACTGAAGTACCATTTCATATAATGTATCCATATACAAATACCAAAATTAAGGACTACATAAAGTAAAATAATAACAAAAATGTTCTTAGTAAAAGCACAGTGACCACATAAAATAAAATGCAGAAGAAAAAAGGTGGTGGAAGCATAACCTGAAAAAGGAAAATTAAAATGACAAGGATGATTCCAAACGCCATTGCACTGCTATAGTAAAAGGGCACCCATTTACTCACAGTAGGCGCCAAAATTAACATCACAAGGCCTAAACCCAGGAAAGTCAAGCGGTATGGTTGGAACTCTGCAACCATATAACAATCATTTAGAGTATAGACATTCATTAGCATAACCTAACATCATTCTACTCTTCAGTGGCACTCTATTGATGTTTTAGGCCACAAGTTCATAAACAAATAATGTCCCAAAAGCTCACTAACCTTCTTCTACAGAAATTGTGAGAGAACCAAATATTGTGTCTTGCATCCTAATGTCCATAAATTTTGTCTCATATGGTGACATAATGCCAATCCATAAACCTTTCTCAAGTGCTTTCCACTCATGTTGTTCACACTGGCCCAATAAAAGAGATGCATTTCTGTAAAGATAAAGCTAAAACCAAATGAGAATTGGTGATAATACAATAGTCTCTCATAGCATACTTAAGTGGAAAACAAAACCTGTTCTTTGTTAAATTCAAATTGTGTTAAAATCAAGTGTGGAAAAACACATATTAGATCAGCAACAAAAAATTGTGAACTGTTAATTTTACCATGAAATGGCTGCAGGTTACATTTAGAACATAATTATCCTTATCCACTTTAAACCGCTGAAAATCCACCAAGGCTATAAAATATGTTGTAGATAAACATCAAAAACTATCACTTCTTAACTTTTTATCTTCCGTTCTCATCAACTGTGTAAATTACAGGCTGAGAAAAAACTGCTATCAACTACAGGCATTTATTTGATCTTAACATGACAGCTGTTTTTGTTGCTCAAGGTTTTTCATCCCAATATAGCTTGCTTTATATTTTGTTGAAGATGTCTTTAACACCCCTCCAGTATTGGTACAGCTGTTTCAAAGGACTCTAGTACAGGTGGGCAGAATGTGATGGAGGGCTGAGCCCTTCCAATTCATAGACAAAGTGTGAAATAAACAATATGCAGAGCTATCATGATCAAAATCCTTGAGTTGCTATCTTTGCTTATATCATACAAGATTTTGTAGTAGCATCATTGATATACACCATTATATGACATATAGATTATTCTTAAGTCTTCAAATAACAAGGAATGACTTTTATCTTCAACTCCACTTTTCTATAAGCATGTTCTAAGTGTTGCAGATGTGCTCTAAATGAGAGAGAAAATTCGATGATGCAGATGATTTGAATGGAAAAATCAAAACTTATGTGAAGCAATATCATTTTGAGTTCTCATTTTTAAGAAAGCTAGTAAAAGCTCCAATAAAAAAATTTATAAATGCTGGAACTAAAAGATAATAAGATGCTAAATCTTCTTTTACTGTTTAACACGGAGCATTCAAAGGCATCTTGATCATCCTAGACATATACCTAGCTTGGGAAGCTAAACTGATAGAATTATGGTTAAGAAATGAAACTGTAAAGAGAGAGCTAAACAACCCTCAGTGCATGGCTCCCTTTCCTCAGCGTATAGATAAACACACCTTGTCATTACAAATTAAAAAATTAATAAATATTGGCCTATGATTTTCAGGTGCAAATTAAATAGTACAAACCAATTAAATATGAACAATCTATGAAAATGTTGGTAAAACAAGACTTTGATGTCTAAAACATGAATGATTTAAACTTCCAGCAAAAATTCAAATCCACTCATGCAAGATTTAAAAAACTCTGTAATATGACAATAATATAAGCACCATAAAATGAAAACTTAATAACAACTGAAATTCACCAAGATTACAAGAAATATAATGTCCATCAAAGCAATCTTACCTGTGAATGCACACTTCAATCTTTTGTGAATATTTTGATATTCCTTGTGAGTATTGTACCTTGACTCGACGTAAATGAGCATATTTCTTAAAATGTGCAAACCTTTGAAGTCCAGGAATGCAGACCCGTTCACAAGCTATAAAAGACCCAAATTTTATACCTGGTGAACTTTCAATCAGTTGTACACTTGGTAGCTGTATTGTAACAGGAACGCTATGTACATCTGCAATATCAATTTCCATAATACTATTATAATAACTTTCCATAATACTATTATAATAACTTACATGTTTCCCAGATTTCAATTAAAAGGATGTATTATTGATTTGATTCATAAAATAAAGTTTTCAGACGTTCCTGAAGATTTTTTATTTTAAGTATTGCTTAGCTTAATAAATGAACAAAAACTAATGTGTAAGAAGCAGCCAACTTGGAGTAATATTTAAGCCACTTGAAGGAAATTTCATTCAAAGGAGACTGTTGCTAAAGATAATCCTTAAACTTAAAGAAAAACCAAAACTACTGCTGCTAAGGATGCTTCTATAGATTAAGTCCAATTCAAAGCAGTTGATCCTATTAGAAAGCTCTAATACCATTTGTTTAGGATCCAATAATATTAAAATAGTAAGTTGTGAGATATTAACAATAGCATGCAAAATAATATAGAGACCTCACACAATACATGTTCTTGGGCCAAGATGCTCAAATATCCAATATACTATGAATAGAAGCAACAATGTACATTACTCCTAATAGAAGAGGCATCCCAAATAGACAATATAGATCACATATAATACAAGAGATGTTTGTGGGCCAACGTGCCCTAACATCCAACATTGTAATAACCATAGTTGAAAAACTCAAACTCGGCAATAACTCGGCAGGCCTAAAAAATTTTAAAACTCGGCACTCGGCAAAAACTTGGGGAAAAGCTCAGTAATAACTCATCAAATTTATCAAACATTTGAAAATACATAATTTTTTAAAATATTCTTCAAAAATACAAATATATACTAAATTTGTAGAGCATATTACCGATTTCATCATATATAAATCAAAACTAGAGTTTAATACATATCATAGACCAAAAAACAAGTTCAACTTTTGAATACATATCAACTTCAAGTTTTGGTATCAATGAAAATTGTAAATCATAAATTTCTTCTACAACTAAAACTCAAAAGCTTTTGTTGTGGTTGTGTGGGTGTTGTTGAAGTAGATGGTATAGGTGCAATATCCTCAATAGAAGCCTCAACAGGTGCCTCATCCATAGTGATAGGATCAAGTTGTGTATGTGAGGAAACTGCCTCTACTGGCTGACCAAACTCGCCTTCTACCTCCTCATATGTTGCCACTTCGGCTTCTCATTTAGTTGCCTCCCTCTCCAAATCAGTTAACTCATCATCACTTAACCATAGTTCCACATCAACCTCATCAAGCTCAGCAATCCAATTTAAGTATGGATCAATTTCATCAAAGTCAAGTGCCTCATGTGAACCTTGCCCTTGTACCTTCTTCTCATGCAAACGAAGGTTGTACCACACATAGACAAGGTCATTCAAGTGCTTTTGAGTCAACCTATTGCGCTTCTTTGTGTGAATGGCCTCAAAGACACTCTAGTTGCACTCACAACCAAAAGCACTAGAAGGCTGAGATAAAATGCGAATGGCAAGCTTTTGAGGATTAAGCGTTGTGGCACCATAATCTTCCCACCACAAATCTGCAAGGATAACAATTTCCATTTATAACTAGATTTTAATAAACTTAAAAATTAATATAAATGGTAAAATAATATTAAACACATGAATTTGTTACATGGCTGTAGAGTGTGCGATCTTGAAGGTCGTCATCATCAACCAATCTCTCAATATATGTGTTAAGGCCAACAAGAACCTCTACATCTGCTTTGAAAATTAGGAGAGAAATGAACTCGAGGTTCAAATAGTATGCACCAACATGAATATGTTGGTGGAGTTGTCGGTTCCACCTTCGATCAATTATGCACCATATGGGTTCATATGTGGTCTTGTTTGACCCATACAAATGTTGAATTGCCTCGTTGGCCTTATCCATGGCCTCATATGGATACCCCATGGGATTTTGATCCCCATCCACCAATCATAGAACTCTAACCAATGGTTCTGACACCTAAAATATAAAAAATTTAACAAAATCAGCAAGTTGTAATATTAGAAAATAAAAAAATAAATCATCAAACAAAGTTTGAAAACTTACATTGATGATCTCCTCCATTACTTTGGTAAATCTATCATCAAGAATGGTCTTCACGACCTTCTCTACTTCAACCTTCCTACAACAAGGACTATCCAACCATCTTTCACTCACAAACATGTGCTTGAGGCTAGGCAATGTAGCTAAAATACTCTACAATGTGAGGAAATTGGTAGCAAAGCGTGTGACTCCTGATCGCACGAGATCCTTACCATAAGTGTGCTCTTTCATGAGACATAAGATCCATGTGTGGTTGTAGATGCACTTCATGATATTCCTTCCATCTTCAACCACATTCTTCACCCGACTTAGTTTCCCTATGTCCTTAAGGAGCAAGTCAAGACAGTGGGCAGCTCAAGGGCTCCAAAATAATGTTGAATGCCTTGCCTCTAGAAGTTTACCAACTACCACATATGTAGCTACATTGTCGTTCACAATTTGAATGACATTTGAACTCCCACTTCCATCACCACCTCATCCAACATGTTGCACAAGGTCTCTACATTTTTTATTTCATTGGAGGCATCAACTGATTTTGGGAATACCAGTTGTCCCCCTAAAGCCACTAAAAAGTTGATGAGTGTCCTATTTTTGCCATCCGTCCACCCATCAAATAAAATGGTGCAGCCTTTCTTTTCCCAAACTCCTTTGCTCCTCCACTACTTGGCATGTGTTTTGGACCTGACCTCATTCTACAATAATGGCCCACTCAACTCATGACGACTTGGGGCCTTGAATGTTGAGCACTTAGTGATACTAAGAGGGGAGAGGTGGGATGAATCGGTATCTAACAATCCTTTACTTTTCAAAACTTAACCAATCGCAATTAAAACCATTCAAGTAAGATATAGCATTCTAAAAATATTAACAAGCTCATAAAATCTTTTGATTACACTCCTCCGGCTCACAACCCAAAAAGCATCGGTATTAACAACCTCATAAAAACTTTTGATTATCTTGGTGATACATAGTGCGATATATATATGAGTCTTCTCTCCAGCAATGATTTCTTACAACTGCCCACTCTAATTTGAATTGATCGCTATTAAGAACCCGCTTCGATGGACTTTAACATTCCACTGCTCTATGCAACAAACTAACTCTCAACGTCTTAACATCCCTTTCACAACGTTAAGGAGTACTCATAAATATATATATCGCCCACTGTTCATTAAATATACATGAACTCCCTCCTTTCGCCATACACATATGTTAAATAATTAAGACTTCTTGAATTATATCCAGGAACACACATCAACCACGACTTCATACGGCTAGCTTGAAAGACACCACGCTGCAATTGGGCACTATTTCCCTTATACAACGGCAAATCCAAATTAAAAATGTTTCTTAATAGTCTCTCTTTCATCCCACGAAGGAAAAACATATTTCATAATACTGGTGCTGCACAATCATACCTAATTAAATATTCTGCAATAAACTTATAATTTCTCATATTGGAAATACGCAACTCTCAAATGAAGTTTGATAATAAAAACTGAAAGAACCAATTTAAAGAACTTGCATAATCCCTGATTTGGAATTATCAGCAATCACCCAGGGAGTGTCTTTCAACTCCGAAGATGATATTCCTTGTGAAGGATTACGTCTTCACAAAGTTCTAGAAATTATCTAGCAACACAATCTTCCTCCAAAAACCATAAACCAGCATACCCCCAACAATGCTCCAGAAATCTTTTATTAATTCCTCTTCGTAACTCCTTGTGTCTTCTTGAATTCTCCTCTTTTCCTTTATTTCACTTTTAATTAAATTCTTTTGAGAATCCACTTAGAAAGTAACTTAATTAATTCACTTAATTCTTTTATAACTTAAGTTACTTTTCGCACCATTAATTTAAGTTGTCCTTTTAAATTCACCCTTTTCGACAACTTAAATTAATTATTTAATTTTATGCTAACACAAAAATTGGGGACATTACAAGTGTGTTGACACCAAAGTATGATGAGGATCCTACATGGAATAAATTTCCTTTTGATTGTGATGATGTTCTGATTTTAGAACACAATGCATGCATGGAAGATGGCATCGATGGTGTTGATTCATTTCTTGAAAACAAATCTGATTCATCAACACATGAAGCTGACTTTGAGCAGAGGTTTACTGACTTTGTTGATTTGGATTCACAATTTACAACTGGAAATGATAATGGAAAGGCTCGGGTGATTTGGGACAGCGTTGGAGTCATTAGTGACAAGTATCAAGGTTCTAATTATAGTTTTCATCATAGCAGCAATTCACTTTCTTTGCATGAACATGATTGAAAAAATCAATTTATGGTGATTGTTGATAACCTATTGTTTGAGATGGGTATTGATAAGGCATATGACAATCTTCGAAAATCAGCCACATAAGTTTCTAAAGATCCTTGTTGCTTCAGCTGCACCAATTCACGGAATCTCAGCTCAAGATCCTTGGTATCAAATCTTTCAATCAGCTTGTTGGTAAATGCTTCATAGGTGTGAATGAGGTTATGGCCAAGAGTGACCAAACCGTGAGTCCACCATTCATGGGCCACTCCGTCCAAGTGCACTGTGGCAAATTTAATTGCATCTTCCTCCAGCATTGGTCTAAGTGAAAGATAGTTATCCAATTTCTACACCCATGACCTGGCTGTACACTTATTACTACCATCAAAATGGTCCAAAGTTATCTTTCCCAAAGCTTGTTGAAAATCATTTCTAGGCATCATAGGAGGGCGATGCTCATTTCTTCCACCATTTCTCCTACTCCTTTGATTCATGAATTGATCAAAGGTCCAAGCATCTCTCATATCAGGGGGTAGAGAAGCATACTCCATATATGTTTGCCGAGCATAATCTGCAAAAGGAATAACAGCCTCCCCTTGTGGTTGTTCCTCCCTTGGAGTGAAGGTAGGGAAGAGAGGTCTAGTGGAAGATCCACTAGTGGTTGCAATGTGCTGTCCCACAATCCTATCACTTCTATTTACCTCAAGACTGTTGTTACTGTTATTTCCATTAACTCCACTATTTCCACCCGTTTGATTATTTTGGGGCTGAATGATATTATGTGTTGCTTGCTGATCCAATTTTGACAACAACCGGGACATCATGTCAATCATCCCGTCAAACTTTTTTTCCATTCTTGCCTCCTTTTCTTCATAAGCTTGCCTAAGACTTTCTGACATGTTTTCAATTGTTTTACCAGCTCCTTCAACTGTTTTTCCAGTACCTTCAACTATTTTACCAATATCTCTCAGAGCTTCTGAAAATGTTTTTGCTTCTGGAACTGGTGGAAACTGATGCTGAGTTCTGGCCCAACTTCTAGTGAATGGTCTAGTTTCTCTTTCGCTCATCTAACAACTAAATGTTGAATGTCACAGGATGGCAGGGTTTTCTACTCTGATACCACTGAAATATGCCTACCAATTTTTTTCCCAGATTTTTGACAACTCAAATCAACACAACGCCAATGGATTAGCATTAGCTTCAAAACGAGAATCAAATGAAATGCACTCAACACCAAGAATGTGCACACAAGATCCTTTAGAAGGCGAGGTGCTAACATATGGCGGAGGAAACTAAATTATAACTAAAGTAACTACAACTAGAAGCAAAAAGCGGCAGTGAACTAGCCATGAACAATTTCCGCACTACCACTTATTACATGGGGGGAAAAATGAAACAAATAATTCAAACTAATTCATTCAATTTCCGCACTACCACTTATTACGTGGGGGGGAAAATGAAACAAATAATTCAAACTAATTCATCCGCTGCAGCGGGCATCGATTCAACAGTGGGAATTCTCCACTTAACAGTGAGTGATGAATGTAAATACAAATCAAGTTCCTCCACACTGGCAGTAAACCATCCAAGGGTTATAGTATTTGCATCAGAAAATCACAAGTAAATGTAGTGATAAAATGGTTGGATTAGTACTACTAATTCACAACCTTACAATTAAAGAAAACTGCAAATTACAAGTGTTACAATAGAAGAATGAATGCAAATATGTGAAGGATGAATCTAACAAGTTTTTAAAACTCTCAAAGACTAAATTTGAAGCCAAAATCTGATCTTATTGAAGTCTGCTAACTAAAACCAGCAACTGAAACTGTAAACCAACAAATCAGAATTGAAACAATTTGCTATGAAATTGCTTGATATTAACAAAGGAGGAGATTACAATATATAGAGGTAGAAGAATACTGTAGACATTAAATATGTCTAACTACCTCACCTACTGACTACTGTAGCAACAGTAGTATTGACCATTAACATAAGTAGAATATAATATTCTAACACCCTCCCTTAATGGTCAATCGCCTAACTAGCCTACAGAAAACAATCTGCAGGTCGTTGGTCACAAATTCTTCAGAACACTCTGCTGCTACGGAGACCCTCCCTGGATCTGCAGAATGTTGGTGACCAAAAACATCCAAAAGCTCTGCAACAAGAGACAAGAGTCTGCCACTGACTTTGCCACGTGAGAGAAGTCTGCCACCAACCCTCCCAGAAACTGTAGAACTGCTGACTAGAAGTCATCACAAAGTTTCTAGAGCTGTCCGTCTTTGAAACCAGAGACACACTGAGAACAGCGGCTACGATTTTGAGGATAAATCGGCAAACCGTCGAGACTTTTGCAGAGGAGCACGACCCCGAACACAGCAGCAAGAAGCTAGTTGTGCAGTGTTCGCCCCACAACTTGAGGTGCGACAAAAACAGACTGCATCAAACCATGATTTTTAAGGAAAAAATCGCCAAACCCATGATTACAAATCATCGTTTTTTCGGAAAAAACGGTAAAAACCAAAGACCAGAGAGCCCTCCTGAACAACAGAAACCCTGACTAGGGTATACAGGAAAAACTCGTAATTTTTCAAGGAAAAAATTATAAACCTTCAGGAATTTTTTAAGGGAAAAATTATGAAAACCCTCAACAAAGGAATCCCAATGCACACCGCGAATTACGTAGCCGCATCGTAGCCATCGATTCTCGAAAGAACAGGGGTTTGGAACCCTAGCCGCCAGAATAGATCCGCACAAAAAATCGAGGTACGCAAAACGGCACCCGTAAACCGACAACAACCCTTGAGATCTCGAAACCCACCAGAATCTGCAATCAGAAATTTTTTCCACTTGAAACTCGATGCACAAATTTCGAGGCACTAACTTCGAGACACCCTAAAAATCTGCGATAATCTATTTGAGATCTTGAAAACCTTAAGGAATCTGCAATTAAAATAATTTTCGACTTCAAACCCGAGGGTCAAAACCCTAGTCGAAGCCGGCAGTAAACCCTAGGGCCATTAAAACCGCCAGAAAATGCGTAAAATGAGCTCAATAGTCGCCCCAAAAACGCGAAATAGCCTCACTTAACGCCATAATACGAAAATGCCGCCACAGAGAAGAAATCGCCCAAATCTTTCACAAAACGCGGTCCAACAAGTAAAGAAAACCGCTACAGAGAAAGAGGTCAAATGGAGCCCAATGAAGACTAAAACGCGGTCCAGAAGAGTTTAATCACGACCGCAAAACAAATCAGCCATAAAACAGCTGGACAAAACACGCGCAGATCCAGGTCGCGCTATGAAAATCTCCTTAAAACACGGCCCAACGAATCGCAATTCACAGGCGAAAACACGCCACTTAAAGCGCATGATAAAAAAATCCGCCATAACAACATCGCCGTGATGCCGTAACATGAGGGAAACACGGTTCAACAAAGTCGCTTCAGAAACAAAGAACGCGGGCAGAAGGGTGATCTCAGAAACGCATCAAAAAAATGACGCGAAAACCCTTGTAAATGCAGAAAAATACCCACGAACTGAGCAGAGAGGGGTTTCGATTTTAGTGAGAAAAAAACTCACGAAAATCTAAGAACAAAAAACCCTCGAATTTTTCAGAACAGGCAGTGACGAAATCTCACGTGAGGATTTTTCACGAATTACAGATTTAAACAATTCGCCCAGAAACCCTAGTCGAATCTTGAGCCCTCCCCTAAGGGAGGCTCAGACCTGCTCTGATACCATGAAACAATTTGCTATGAAATTGCTTGATATTAACAAAGGAGGAGATTACAATTTATAGAGGTAGAAGAATACTGTAGACATTAAATATGTCTAACTACCTCACCTACTGACTACTGTAGCAACAGTAGTATTGACCATTAACATAAGTAGAATATAATATTCTAACAAGAATTAATGAAATGCTCAAAACTCTCCAAATATACCTCCAAATGATACGAGATAAATTGCAGAAGTATTCTAGGGTGTAGGTGCCCAATCTCCAACCTACAAACTGCATCAAAACACAGAGAATCTTTTGGCACGAATTCCAAGGCAGTCCCAACATGGTACGGCCTTCTTGAGGGGCGATTTTCACCTTAAAAATCAAAAACAGCAAAATAAAATCTGCAAACTTCCAAGTAGGGTCGCCTCATGCATAGAAACACTATGAACAAATACCCATAACCGAATTAAATTCACCAAAAGAGCTGCAAGCGAAAACATTCTTCAGCCATGACTGCAACAGCAACTCCAAAATCTGAAACTTCATCAAAATTCATCAACTGTGAAGCTCTATCTGCTAATTTGAATGAGAAGCAGCAATAAAACCAACTAGGTGTTGTCTTTCAAACACAAAATTGGATTGGAACTAGGAGATAAGCATCCGTCAAAATGAAAAACAAGTTGTCATTCCAACAGCATAACATTAGCAAAAACATTGGATACCAAATGCTGGAGCAAACTTCACTTTTATAGAAAAGGAGATGACTCTTCAAATTCCAAGCAAGGGACGCCAAAAGGCATTTGCAATATTTCAAATTCAAAAAATATAAAAAAATCCTCAAGGGTGGTGTCCAACTTCAAGGCAATATGAAAACTTTATTAAATATTTAATTTCTCCCTTTATGAAGGCGTCCCCCTTCATGCCCACCTTTTAAACACAACTTGAAGTTAGTGCGGAAGAAAAATGGTGAAATTAGGTTATGTGTGGATTTCAAGAACCTAAACAGGGCATCAGAAAAGGATAATTATCCAGTGCCCTCACTGGATGAAGTGCTCCAGATTGTCAACGGATCTCAAATGATGTCCTTTTTAGATGGTTATTCAGGGTACAACCAAGTTATGGTGCAATACGAGGACAGACATAAAACTGCTTTTACCACCAAGTGGGGCACTTTTGCTTATAGAAGGATGCCTTTTGGCTTGATTAATGTTGGAGCTACATTCCAGAGAGCAATGGACATGGCCTTCAAAGACATCATTGGTAAGTGCATAATCATCTACATGGATGATCTGACAGTATTTTCAAAGAAGAGAGGCGATCACATCTCAGATTTGTGCAAAGTTTTCCAGAAATGTAGGGAGTTTGGTATATCGCTCAATCC
Source organism: Sequoia sempervirens (assembly GCA_007258455.2). Lineage (NCBI taxonomy): Eukaryota > Viridiplantae > Streptophyta > Pinopsida > Cupressales > Cupressaceae > Sequoia > Sequoia sempervirens. Next base: position 8,944 of record VDFB02248783.1, on the reverse strand, counting down.
CAAGAAATGCATCTTTGGAGTTACAGAAGGTAAATTATTAGGGCATGTTATCTTTGAGAAGGGGATTGCAATTGATCCAGAACGTATAGAGGCTATTCTGAAGATTCCACTGCCTGCTAGTAAGAAAGAAATGAAATCATTCTTTGGCAAGATTAATTTTGTGAGAAAATTCATCACTGGGTTTGCAGAAATAGTTAAGCCACTGAATGCAATGTTGAAGCAAGAGGCTAAGGTTGAATGGAATGCAGAAGCAAAGGAAGCATTTGCTGAGATAAAGAGGGCTATTGCTAAAACTCCTGTTTTGGTAAGTCCAGACTATGCTAAACCATTCTATATATATTCGTTTGCCTCTGATCATTCCTGTGCTGCTATGTTAAGTCAAAAATCAGATCAAGGAAACGAGCATCCCATAGCATTCATGAGTGCACCATTGAAGGATGCAGAGTTGAGATACCCAAGTGTGGAAAAGCAGGCCTATGCCTTAGTCAGGGCTGTAAAGAAATTCAGGCATTATATCCTCAGAAACAAAATCTTTGCAATAGTTCTTGATCCTGCAGTTAAGCTGTTATTGATGCAGAATGAGCTGGGGGAACGCAGAGCCAAGTGGGTAACTATGTTACAAGAGTATGATATGGAAATTCAACCCATGAAGTTGGTAAGAGGGCAAGGGCTCACGAAGACAATGGTAGAGATAGGCCTTGAGCTTACAGCTCAGACTTATACTTTAGAAGATGTTTCTCCTGACGAGTGGTACGGTGATATTGTTCATTATCTCCTAACTCAGAGATGCCCTGATCATCTTAATGCAGTACAAAGGAGGGCACTACGTTTGAAAAGTGATAGTTTCATGCTAAAAGGAGCTGTCCTATATAAGAAGAATCATTAAGGCCTATATTTAAGATGCTTGGGGCAGCAAGAAGCCGAGCGTGTGATGGTGGAATTTCATGATAGATATGGTACGGGCCATGGCTCTGCGCATTCTACTGCAAATCAGATCCTGAGAGCTGGTTACTATTGGCCTATGTTATTCAAAGACACCCACAGTCATGTCAGGACATGCCATGTGTGCCAGACTGCAGCAGCCAGGGAGAAGTTTTCAGCCCTTCCACTCCAGCCAGTTTTTGAGGTAAAACCTTTTGCACAATGGGGAATGGACTTCATTGGCCCCATCAATCCACCCTCCTCTGTTGGTCACAGGTATATTCTCACCATAACTGATTATTTTACACGATGGACTGAAGCTCTTGCATGCAAGCAGTGTACTTCTGAGGTAGTAATTGAGTTCCTTGAATCAGGTATTACCAATCGTTTTGGATGCCCTTTATCCTTAGTTTGTGATAATGGCCCTGCTTTTGCATCTTTGAAGTTTTCCAATTGGGCTTTTGATCACGGGATCATAATAAAATTTGCATCCAATTACTATCCACAGGGTAATGGGTTGGCTGAGTCCTCCAATAAGAATCTTTTGATAGTCATCCGCAAGTTATTAGAAAGGAATCCTAGGGATTGGCACACTCAGCTCAGATTTGCTCTGTGGGCAGACCATACGAAACATAAAGCTTCCGTAGGAACTTCCCCATATCACCTTGTGTATGGTCTGAAACCTGTGTTTCCCGTCCAGTTAAAGATCCCCCCACCTTGCAGTTCATTAATGAATATTATGATGAGGGAGATAAACGTGAGGCTAGACTTGCTGAATTATTGCACCTTGAGGAAAAAAGAGACGAAGCCCTGGAAAACTTTGCTAAACATCAGGGGGTTGTCAAGAGATGGTTTGATAAAAGAGCCAAGGTTAAAGCTTTTAGGATTTCTGACTTGGTTCTTTACTGGGATAAAGCCCATGACCGTAAGGGAGAGCATGGAAAATTTGATAAACTTTGGCTTGGCCTTTACCAGATTTCAAAAATTTTGGGAGATAATGCTTTCCGTTTGAAAACTCTCACTGGAGAGGATATCCCATTGCCTGTCAATGGGCAGTATCTAAAGCATTATTTCCAGTCTTGAGCTGTTTTCAGCTCTTGTCTTGTATATAGTTAGATTAGGTTTCCCTTTCTGCTTTGCTTTTTGGTTTGGTTAGTGTAGGTTTGCTTTTGGTTTGTTTTGTTTTTACTCTGCTCTTGCTTTGGGGGTTTCTCTGTTTTCGCCAGGATGTGTTGCACCTGCATGGCAAATATATCATTATCTGGGATTGTTCCAAGTATTTCTTTGGTGGACTTTAGTCTTGCATCTTGAAAGGATGGTTGAAGTCTTTGCTATTGCCAACAGTCTTAATGTAAGATTTATAGAAGATTGATCACCGGCTTTGATTTGAATTTGAAGTACTCGGAAATCTTATATCTCTCATATATCTTAAGAATCCTGATGTTACTATAGGAATCCTTGTGAAGTTTTGTCAGGTGAAAATCTTATTTCTGCTTCAGAGCCACTGTGGTTCTCAGCCCTGAGTGTGAGCTTCATTGTTCACAGGTTGAAATGAAAGTGACATATAAAGAATATCAAAAGAATAAATTCAACTTATCAGGGGTACCTGAATATCTCTATCGGGGCTATAGACACCTAGCTGGTAGTAGAGCTATGTTCAGGAGAGTCACAGCGATAACCTCGCCGGGGCTATGGATGTCTGACTGGCAGCAAGGCTCTATCCAGGTTGCTTTTGAAGCTAAAATCTTTACGTAGCCTGACTTGACTGAGCTTGGTTTTTGCAGTAGCTTAAGGAGGGAAATGAACTCATATGCACACACTTGGATTTTCAGTTTATGAAAGGTTCGGTCTATCCTTTGGTTCTGATTCTTTAAATCTTTGCATTCTGACTTGTTTGTTTGATGGTGAGATTGAAACTAGAGATTCTGGGTTCTTGATTCCTGTTCGTCATCAAATGCTTTGGAGCATTTTCCCAGCAGAAGTCGCCATTTGTTGTGCAGTTTTCGCACACACGCCCCGCTGAAGGCAGGGACCCTCTTTCGCTTCAGTTTTGGCGTCTTGGCCCTTTCATTTTGAGGTTTTGTCTTATCTTGGCATGTGCTTAAAAGTTTATTTTGATGGCCTTAATGATTTCCCCAGGTTATTCATTGAAAATCTTTAATTTTCGGCTAAGTTCGGGTTTTTACCGTGGTTCGGGATTTTCCTCCCTAGACGGATTTTCCCGGATCCTGTTTGGATTCCGGCTATGCACCGTGGTTCGGGGATTCTTGGTCTTCGCGGATTTCCGCGTAGGTCGGATTTTCCCGGGTTACGTCTGATCATCGGGTTCCCGGGATTTCGCTGATTATCTTGTCAATGGCATTTAACGTCGTCTGTACCTTTGGCGGGCGAGGTATTTAATCAAATTTCGGATGATTATTGTGCCATCATGCTTATTGTTGCTATCAATTGAGCTGAGTATTTGTTCTTGAGGAGTGTTTGATCAGGTTTAGGGCCTTTGACGTTGTGAATTGTGGATTTAAGTGATGATTTCTTGTGCATTCCTGCATCTGTTCTTTGTGGACGCCATTGGGCTTCGCATTTGTTGTTTCTGAGATCGATTCCCGTGTCACAATGGTATGTTTTTATTGCCCTGCCTTTGATTGAGTATTATGAATAGCACGTTGATGATATGAGAGCCTGTGGGATTCAAATTCCTACGTATTTGATCATTTCATGCTAGGGTTGTTCAGTATTGCGTTATTTGTCATCTCCTAGGTGAGTTTTGAGCTCATTTGTCTATCTGCATTTTGATGAATCTTGCCTGAGAGTAATTAGTAAACCCTAGTAACGACTTAGCAGTTGAAACAACTGAATTCTGAGCTTGCCTATGCGCTAATGGCGGATGTATAGGGTTTAAACCTAGGGCATCGCCATTCATCTTTAGTTTGCTCTCAAACGGGCCTAGAACGCAAAGAAAATCTTTTGAAGGTCCATGCATAACTTTCCCCAAGCTTAAATTGTTGAAATTCATGATTAATGAGATGTTGTGTGTGAAATCGCGATTTCATGTTGCAATCCGGCTTTTGGCCTCAGTCCGGGATTTCTCGTCCCTTCGGGATAATCCATCTCGGGCGGATTTTCCCGAAATTTGGTGAGGTGCAATAAAATTATTGCTATCATATACACCATCGACAAGAAAAGCATTCATTGGCAAGAGGTCATAGCGGGCTCCATTGGTCATACCGATATTCTTCGCTTTCGCTGAGACCTCCATCCTTCGACGAGACCTTTCACCGAGCGCATTCCGCTCTCGTCGAGCTCCCTTCATTTCAATCAGGGAGACCCTGCTTGGTCGGTGAGACCTTTCGGTGAGCTCACAACTCTTGCCGAGACCTTCACTTTCGCTAAGACTACCAACGGTCGCCGAGACTTCATGACGAAGCCTTCCTTTCTTGGCGAGCTCGGATCTTCTTTCGGGAAGATCACATGTTGTCGGCCAAAGGTTATACCGATGAGACTCCATGTCGGCGAAACATTACGCAGTCGCCGAGACCTCTAGCCGAATTCAAAACCTATCGCCGAAACATCCATTTGCTTCGATGAGACTCCCGCTCGTTGGCGAGACGTTACACCGAAACCATCTAATTTTAGCGAAATCTCATCCGATGACATCCACCTTCGGTGTGACCTCCCGGAAGTCACCAAGACTTCTTAGCAAGATGACAGACACCGCAACTTCGCTGAGACCTCATATCGAAAAAACTTTAGTCTGGCCGAAGTGTTTACTTGGACCCCGAAAGTTGGTGAGACAAAGAGGATTCGCCGTGACCTCACCCCAAAAAGAAAGTCTCTCATCGACATGCATTTCCTTATCGCCGGTCGGCAAGACATGCCCCACTCGGTGTGACCTCATTCCGAATGAAATTTGTTTGGCCGAAGTGCATGCTTTTGCACCGATTGGTTTAAAATTTTTCCTTATCCGCGGATTTCCGTCAGGTCCGGATTTCCGGCGTCTCTCTGATTTTCCGAAGTCTGCAATCTGGCTCGTTCTTCGCGGAAATCCATCTCTCACGGATTTTCCCGAAATCTGATGAAATATAAAGGAACGTGAGATAATTGGATTTGTTTATGATTTGTGATACATTTAATGATTATTTCATGTCATATTTGGATTTCCCGTGTAATTTGTTGATTGATCATGATCAAGTTTAATGGTTAAGTAGGTGTTTCCTGGTTATTCCGTTGGAATCCGATCGGTCTGGAATTTCCCGAAATTCCTCTCTGGCTCAGATTCCGCGGATGGTCTTGAAACCCGAAATTTGTTGTGGTCATCTCATATGAGATTTAATAACGCTCTGGCTATATGAGATTCATTCTAACGGTGTTCTTATGGATTAGCATCCTCTTTCCTGTGGTTTTTTATTGTGGTTTTCTTGATGGATGCAGGCTGAATCTAGTAAGGTAGCGGAGGGATCCTCTGTGTCTGAAGCAGAAAGGATCAAAATGGACGTTAAGGGAAAAATTCCTAAGAGCAAAGTCACATCGATCTGGTCTGAGGTGACTGATACAAACGTTGGACAATGGGACTACGAAGAGTTCAAAGAAAGAATGGCGGCTAAAGATCTTCCTTTGGTGGCCAAAGGGATGAAGGAGTCAAGTTTGGCACATGTGGCCGGTTTCCCTTCAACGGTGCAGTGGTATGAGGCATTACAGATTAGGCAGAAAGTGTTGAAGAAGATTTACAAACAAAGGAGGCAGATTGATGATACCCTAGCTGGGGTTTATAATGGTTGCATTGCTTTCTGTGAAATTATGACAGGAAGAAGGAAGATCGTGCCCATGTACTTGAGCTTGGAACAGTTGAGGAAGTGGTGGCATGATGTTTATGCCCCAATTAATGATGATTCTGTTTCTGAGCATCAGTTAGATGATGCGGCCACATATATTGTTGTCATTGACAAATACCTAACATGTAAGGTGGATTGGGATAGGTCAGTAAGGCAATCAAGGGAGGAAATTGCATCAATTGAAAGACGACTTAGGGTTTTGCCTTTACCACCTGTGGCCGACTTGGATGAGGCGCTCTTGAAAGTCCATGAAGGGCCGGATCAGAATAGAGACAAAGGGGAAGGCAGTTAATGCCCAGCTGCATCGAGATTTGTGCTTCCCCATTATCACACCCTGCATTGGTCCGAGCTACATTGGGAATCCCGAGCCGACCTGGGTGTAGTTCGCGCATTTAATACATTCCTTCATTCCATTTTGACTTTCTCTCGGCCAACTGGTGGTGCCTAATTAATACTGCGAAATTCTTGTTGGGCCGACGGGTTTTTCTGAGAAGATTCTATATATTGGGCATTTTCGCTTCATTTGTAAGGGTTAGAAGATAGGGTTAGAATATAGAGATTGATATAGAGCAGAGGTAGTTAGAAGCGAATTAAGTAGAGCAAGTTAGCAAGTAGTTGCTCTCAAGCAAATATTGTAAGAGAAAGCTGGAATTGTTGCTACAGTGGACAATTTGAATACAAGAAATGACATTGTGATTTGGTGCCATACTTGTTTCCTTTTGTTTTGCATGGTTCTTGTTATTCTATCTTTAAAATTGCTTTGAGGAGGTTAATATTTAGATTAGATTTGATTCAATAATGTTTGTGATTTGATACTTGAATGTTGCAGCAACTCTTTAGTCCATACTTCTCCGCAGAACTAATCGATTGTTATTGCTTCTGCAAAGTTACCCTGGACTTCATATTCGTTGTGCTTAGTTCAATCTTGGAGATTTGTTCATTTCAATTGTAATAGGGTTGTTTTAATGAATGTTCATGATTTGAAAATCTTAACACCTCAGAAGATTGCACTGTTTTCTATAAGATTGCATATTTATCTGGGTCAAGTAGAGATCGGTTTTGAGGGATTGGTCCATTTCAGTGTTTATCATTTGCATTGTTAATCTTAGGAGTAGTATTAGATTTAGAAATCTCTTTGAAACCCTTATCTTTTGTTATTTCTTTGATTATTGGGTTAGATCTAGGATTGAAGTATCATCATATTGTTAGATCTGATAGGTTGAGATTTAGTATTTTGCTTGTAGTAAGGTCCCACTGTGATTACCAGCATTTTCACATTTATCACTGAGTTGTTTGTGCATTGTCAAGACCTGACATTAGAGACCTTGGGGTTATCTCTTGAGGCTTGCTGATAGAGATTTACCTTTCAAGTGAGATAGGATATCATATTCTGTCTGAGTTGTTGCTGTGCAGAAAACATCATCAATAGGTCCCAAACCCAGAATGGAAATCTGCCATGTCTGATAACCTCTGACTTCCGCTGCGCAACTCTGATCACAACTTCACCATGCTGAAAATGCTGAAGCAACTTGTCGAAACCCAACTAGACTGCAATGCCAGAACTGTCACCACCCAGATCCCAATACAACCTGAAGTCACATCCATCTGTCATGAAGAGATAAAAATATCTAGAAACATTCGCAACACAATATCTCTCTATAGCCTCTCCAAAACACCCATGGAAGTGATAACTAATCAAACCATCATATCCGCTGACACCGTAATCACGCTGTAACTATGTATCTGCATAAAATCCCTGTGACATTAAAGTAGCAACCTCTGTCGGATACATATCAGCATGATGTATAACTGACTCTTGTCTCTACAAGTAAACCCTTGCAAACAACTGAGTCGGGTCCTTGCAATCTCTAGTCCCATCTTTTGAAGATGGTAACTCTGGACACAGTAATGAGTTAGTCCCCTTGACTGCACCAAGAGAATCACCCTGCGCACAAGAATTGTGCATCGAATATGAATCATGTACAGGTGGATCAAAAGCAAAACTATAAGCACTCCTCACAGTGTACACACTATTAAACTCCTCTGTGAGCCCTATTTGGAATCCCGACGCACGAGGACGATCCAAAACACTGCGACTGTCACTCAACCTGGAACTAGTATCAGGAGTATGATCGGCTTCTAGCTCGAAGAGTGGATTTTCATAGATCAACCCACCATCAGCCTCAAATAAGGGATTATTCATGAACTGCGCACTCACTCCATGCTGATCTAAACCGTCCAACTCTGAGTCCCTAGAACAATACATTAAATTGTGCTCCTGAATTGGCTCATCAAGCTACCAATCATAATCAATCGTATGGGATGAAATGACGGATTTTCTCCCAGGAGGGGGAAACAAATCGACATAAGTACCAATCTCCCAACTAGATGTTGCTCTACATCTCTCCTGTGAAGTGGATGGAGTAGTGTCATAAGTTGACACATAACTCTCTGATGAGTCAACTCCTATGTCACAATAGCTATCGATAATTTGTTCTGCAACACCTGTCATGGGACTAATCTCAGGGGAACCAGGTGCAACATATGGCTTTCCGCAACTCTCAACCAAGGCTCTCATCCCATCTGTATCAACTGCACCTGAAACCGTGATGGATGTAGTAACCACATCCTCAACCTGCTCACCACCACAATCCGTGGACATATGTTCTTCACCAACTGCTGCCATGGAAACCTGAACTATATCGGAAGACGGTGAAGATTGTGCCAAACTTGAGACCACGGTATGCTCCTCGTCCCATGACTGTGACTCTTGAAGGGCCAATTGAGTGTTCTTCAAGGAATCCATAGTAATCTCTAGCTCATAAGTGAGCTTATCAACCTCCTCTTCCTTCCCCTTTAGCACATCATAGCAACTACAATCCCACTCAAGAAGATAGTCCCTATCAGCAAGTAACTGCAAATAATTATGTTTCATTAATCTAATAGCTTCTCGTAATGTATGGAACTCTGCAAGGGAAAGCCTACTGTTACCGTGCTCATCTGACATAAGAGTACTCCACCCATAGGTTGCCAACATCTGTCGAGCAACATCAAAATGCTCCAAAGCTGTAACAATCATATCATCACTAACCTTTAACTGCCCCACCAAATGATGATACCATTGTGACTCATCATTTCCACCCAAATCTGCACTATAGTAAGAGGTTGAATCCTCATCACTCACCTCATGATCA
>VDFB02248782.1:0-21044 GCA_007258455.2 Sequoia sempervirens | reverse complement strand
AAGAAGATCGCAAAGACAAGAAAGAGGAACAACATAGAGATGGTGGCAAGAAACAAGATCATCCCTTTTCTTCTTCTCCTCCCTCTTCTCCTTCTCCTTCTTCTCCATCTTCTCCTCATTCTATTTCTTCTAATCCTTTCAAGAGTGGGTATAAACCTAAAATTAAACTGGATGTAAAATTTGATTTGCCTAAATATTGTGTGAACTTAATGTTGAAAAATTGGATGATTGGATTCAACAAGTTGAGGTTTATTGTAGATTCCAGAACCTATTAGATGATGTTGATAGGATCCAAATTAGCTACCGTTAGGAGGTACAACTTTAACTTGGTGGGAGAGTAAGACTAAGGCAGAAATTTCACAACATGGTAGAGTCAGTTTAACTTGGGCAGAGTTTGTTAATGCTCTTAAGAAGCAATTTTATCCCCTAGGACATATGCAACGGTTAATGATGGATCGCAAATGTTTAGGCAAGGGAAAGGTCAAACCGCCCAAGAGTACACCTTAGCGAATCTCGTGAAAAGGCTATTAAGCTTTGAATGTTCCTTTGCATACCTCGACACGTTGTTGAAGCACATAGGGAGGTTTGCATTCCTACCTTTGTGACATTCCATTTTGGTATTGAACCCTTGTAATTTGGATGAAGTGTCTGTTCAAGCTACACACTTAGAGTCAAGGGGTAAAGGATCTTTTATTGATAAGTTTGATAATGATGTAAAGAAATCTTCTAAGGTTGCAGAGACAGGGAAAGGAAAGAAGACAGCTACAGTTAAGAAGGATGACAAGCTTTCTTGCTCTCATTGTGATAAGAAGGGTCATGATGAAGAACATTGTTGGTAGTTGCATCCAGAATTGAGGCCTAAGTGGGCTCAAAGACAGAATCAAAAACAAAAGGGTAAGGAGGAAGCCACGAATGTTGTTTTGGATCTTGGTTCAGATTCAGATGATGAGACTAAGATAACAAATGGTGGGTTTAAAAAGGTAAAGCTCCTATTTCGTGTTTCATATTAGTTGTGCTTCTTCATCTACAGTTAATGATTTCTTTAAAGATGTAAAAAGGAATGAGCTTTTTCATTTAAGGGTTGTTGCTAAGAACACTAAAATTGATGCACTCATAGATAGTGGTTCTCAAGTAAATTTAATTTTAGAAAGTGTTGTAAAGAACTTGGGATTAAAACTACACAACATAAGAAACTCATCCACTAGGCTGGATTTGTGAAAATGATAAGTTGCAAGTAACAAGACAATGCACCTTAAGGTTCACAATCACTAGTAAATTTGTGGATGAAGTACAATTTGATGTGGTTCCACTGGATATCTGTGGGATAGTGCTTGGTAGCCCTTATTTATATGACAGAAAAGCTATTTTCTACAGGCAAAAGAATCATTATCACTTGTTTAAAGATGGCATACAGTATATTGTACATTCTCACAGGATTAAGACTGATCATTCTTTTGCAAACACAGGGCAACTAAAGAGGGTAATTAATGCAAGTAAAGAGTTAACTCTTATGTATGTCAGTACAGGTGGTTCTAAACTTGAACTTGGAGTAGCTAACCAGGGTCAGATGTTGCAGGATGCACTTGCAGTACATCATGAGAAAATGATGATTGAAAGCATTGATGAATCCTTGGGTAAAAATGTTCCTGTTGTAAAGGATCGAATTGTTGTTGACTTATTCTCTTTCATTTCTGCATTGTTGTTCCTTTGATGCTAGTCAATTTTGTTGGTTAGTGGCTACTTACATCGATGTAGATGCTTATGGAAGTGATAAAGTTATGTTTATGCCATGTAACAAGCTGTTGCAATTTCTATTGTGCTTGTGAGCCGATATCTCGTGATGTACGAGGATACAGGATAAGGAGGCCAAGTCCTCACTTCTATTGTTAGGAGTAGGATGTCACTTTGGAGGTCCAAAGGTCTTCAAGCGGAGGCCCCGCTGATCCGTGGATATTTTAGTGAAAAATTGAAGAATCTCTAATACTCCAAATGTTAGCACAACCAGAAAGAGCTCGATGTCCTGACTCTAGAGCAACTTGAATGGAGTTAAACAGAGCTACGGAGCCCAAGTTATTGCCGGTAAAAGTTTAGTCAATAATTGGTCAACTCAAGGCCTAGGGCAAGAAAAAAAGGGTCAAAATTTGATGTCACCAAAAGTGGTCAAAATTGATATCAACGCGAAGAGCTCGACAAGAGATTTTTGATGGTGTTCGTTCTGTGCAAATCAGAGCTCGTATGTGCAAGATATGGAAGGTCAAAGCTCATGATTGACTAGGTTGACTTGAAGGTACAATGATGATGTCAGCATGATTTCATCATGCTGACATGGATGAATCATGAGGTGACACATGGTGGCTTCCCGAAGTTACACGTGGCGGTAATTTGTTAGACATGGCTTTATTTAAAAAAAATATATATAAAAAATAAATTAATTAATAACAGCCATGCCCTCCATTTTAATAATTAAATCACTTCCTTAAGAAAAAAATGTGGCCCTCCCTATAAAAGGGGATCACCATTATTTAAAAAAAAAATCCTGCTATTTTTTAGGCTACCTTTTTTTTTAGGGAAAACAAATTGATCCCTATTTTTAAGGGATGTAAATAGCCTGTAACCAAACTCATCCCCTATTTTAAATGAGAATTTCAAACCAACATTGTATATTGTATGGTTTTGTGGAAATTTGGAAACGAAATACTACTTAATTTAATAAATTCCCTCCAAGTTGTAAAACAATAATCCTTTTAAAAGGATTAGTTGTAACTTATACAAACAGGAAAAGCCCGAATGTAATATGTGATAGAGCATATAAACCATTTAATTATTTTTTTTAGGGGATTTGTTTTGATAAGGGGGATTTTTCCAAAATATTTACTATGTAAGGGGGATTAAGTTGAAATTTCCAAATCAATTGGTTTTTCACCAATTTGGGAATATTTTGTGTATAAAATGGGAGTTTAGGAGTGAGTTTGGTACTCATAATTTTCAAGGAAATTGGTGCTAGGTGATACAGAGAGGAGTTCTAGGAGATTCTTGGAGCCATTTTCGTACATCGGAGTATGGATATGCTGCCGAAGTGCTAGAAGAAATGGTTTTGGTGCAATTGTAATTTTGATTTGGAGATTAATCGGATCGGTCACACTCCATTGGAGCGGACCCGGAGACGTAGTCACGTTTGTGGCGAACTCCGTAATCAAACTCTGTTTGCATCTCTCTCTTTCTTTCTCTCACTTTCATTCCTTCTGTTGTTATCACCTTGTCATTTTAATTATTTTAATTATTTCCATGAGTTAATTTTGATGTTATTAACTTGGAATAATCATTGTAAAAGTTAAGCATTTCAATACTGCAAATAGTCTAGATCCTATACAGATCAAGTTGGTATTAGAGCTCTTGGTGACTATTATTGCAGTTATTTTATGGAAATGCCAATGCATCTTCGTGATTTCGGGCAAGTGTTTAAGCTTCTAAAGAATTTTTGATTCCTCGTATCTAAGTTTGCATCACATGCTCGAATGGAGGTTCCTGAAGAAATCAGTGAGCAGGAATTTCGAAGAGCATTCCTCGAGATGAAGGCTAAGGTGGACATTCTTTTTTAGGACAGACAAGAACGGAAGGAACGTGAAGAAGGTTCGTCGAAGCAAGAAGATCGCAAAGACAAGAAAGAGGAACAACATGGAGATGGTGGCAAGAAACAAGATCATCCCTTTTCTTCTTCTCCTCCCTCTTCTCCTTCTCCTTCTTCTCCATCTTCTCCTCATTCTATTTCTTCTAATCCTTTCAAGAGTGGGTATAAACCTAAAATTAAACTGGATGTAAAATTTGATTTACCAAAGTATTGTGGTGAACTTAATGCTAAAAAATTGGATGATTGGATTCAACAAGTAGAAGTCTACTGTAGAGTCCAAAACCTATTAGATGATGTTGATAGGATCCAATTAGCTACTCTTCGGTTAGGAGGTACGGCTTTAACCTGGTGGGAGAGTAAGACTAAGGCAGAAGTTTCACAACATGGTAGAGTCGGGCTTAACTTGGGCGTAGCTTGTTAATGCCTTAAGAAGCAGCTTATCCCCTAGGACATATGCAACAGCTTAATGATGGACTGCAAATGTTTAGGCAAGGGAAAGGTCAAACTGTCCAAGAGTACACCCATGAATTCAGGAAAAGGGCTATTGCTTTGAATGTTCCTTTGTACACTCAGGACACGTTGTTGAAGTACATAGGAGGTTTGCATTCCTACCTTAGACATTCCATTTTGGTATTGAACCCTTGTAATTTGGATGAAGTGTCTGTTCAAGCTACACACTTAGAGTCAAGGGGTAAAGGATATTTTATTGATAAGTTTGATAATGATGTAAAGAAATCTTCTAAGGTTGCAGAGACAGGGAAAGGAAAGAAGACAGCTACAGTTAAGAAGGATGACAAGCTTTCTTGCTCTCATTGTGATAAGAAGGGTCATGATGAAGAACATTGTTGGCAGTTGCATCCAGAATTGAGGCCTAAGTGGGCTCAAAGACAGAATCAAAAACAAAAGGGTAAGGAGGAAGCCACGAATGTTGTTTTGGATCTTGGTTCAGATTCAGATGATGAGACTAAGATAACAGCTATGGGTTTAAAAGGTAAAGCTCCTATTTCTGGTGTTTCTGTTACTAGTTGTGCTTCTTCATCTACAGTTAATGATTTCTCTGAAGATAAGAAAAGGAATGAGTTATTTCATTTAAGGGTTGTTGCTAAGAACACTAAAATTGATGCACTCATAGATAGTGGTTCTCAAGTAAACTTAATTTCTGAAAGTGTTGTAAAGAACTTGGGATTAAAAACTACACAACATAAGAAACCTTATCCACTAGGCTGGATTTGTGAAAATGATAAGTTGCAAGTAACAAGACAATGCACCTTAAGGTTCACAATCACTAGTAAATTTGTGGATGAAGTACAATTTGATGTGGTTCCACTGGATATCTGTGGGATAGTGCTTGGTAGCCCTTATTTATATGACAGAAAAGCTATTTTCTACAGGCAAAAGAATCATTATCACTTGTTTAAAGATGGCATACAGTATATTGTACATTCTCACAGGATTAAGACTCCGATCATTCTTTTTGCAAACACAGTAAGTAAACTAAAGAGGGTAATTAATGCAAGTAAAGAGCTAACCCCTTATGTATGTCGTAAGACAGTGGTTCTAAACTTGAACTTGGAGTAGCCAACTTCAGTGGTCGATGCATTTAATTCTGCAAAGACATCATGAGGAAAAAGGATGCTTGAAAGCATTGATGGGTCCTTGGGTAAATTTTTTCCTATTGTGAAGGATCAAATTGTTGTTGACTTATTCTCTTTCATTTCTGCATTGTTGTTCAGCTTGATGCTAGTCAATTTTTGTTGGTTAGTGGCTACGACATTGGATGTAGATGCTTATGGAAGTGATAAAGTTATGTTTATGTTGAACAATGTTGTTGCAGTCTTTATTGTGCTTGTGAGCCAGATATTCAGATGTACAGAGGATACAGGACAAGTGGGGAGGCCAAGTCCTCACTTATTGTTAGAGTAGATGTCACTTTTGGAGGTCCAAAAGGTCTTCAGTGGGGAGGCCTGATCCGGTGGATATTTTTAGTGAAAATTGAAGTGTCTCCAAATCTCTAGATTTCAGCACCATTAGAAAGAGCTCGATGTCCTGATTCCAACGCAACTTGAATGGAGTCAAACAGAGCTACGGAGCCCAAGTTATTGCCGGTCAAAGTTCAGTCAACAATTGGTCAACTCAGGGCCCAGGGCAAGAAAAAAAGGTCAAAATTTGATGTCACCAAAAGTGGTCAAAATTGATATCAACGCGAAGAGCTTGGCAAGAGCTTTCCGACGGTGTTCGTTCAGTGCAAATCGGAGCTCGTATGTGCAAGATATGGAAGGTCAAAGCTCGTGGTTGACTAGGTTGACTTGAAGGTACAATGATGACGTCAGCATGACGTCATCATGCTGACATGGATGAATCATGAGGTGACACATGGTGGCTTCCCGAAGTTACACGTGGCGGCAATTTTTTGGACATGGTTTTATTTGAAAAAAATATATAAAAAAATAATAAATAAGTTAATAACAGCCATGCCCTCCATTTTAATAATTAAATCACTTCCTTAAGAAAAAAACGTGGCCCTCCCTATAAAAGGGGATCACCATTATTTAAAAAAAATTCATGCTATTTTTTAGGCTACCTTTTTTTTTAGGGAAAACAAATTGATCCCTATTTTTAAGGGATGTAAATAGCCCGTAACCAAACTCATCCCCTATTTTAAATGAGAATTTCAAACCAACATTGTATATTGTATGGTTTTAAAATACAAGTGGCATTGGATGGTTTTGTGGAAATTTGGAAATGAAATACTCCTTAATTTAATAAATTCCCTCCAAGTTGTAAAACAATAATCCTTTTAAAAGGATTAGTTGTAACTTCTATACAAACAGAAAAAGTCCAATGTAATATGTGACAGGCATATAAACCATTTTAATTATTTCTTTTAGGATTTGTTTTGATAAGGGATTTTTCCAAAATATTTCACTATGTAAAGGGGATATAGGAAATATTGTAAAATCAATTGGTTAGAGGCCAATTTGAGTAAACTTGATGTATAAAAGGGGAGTCTAGGAGTGAGTTTGGTACTCATAATTTCTGCTAAGGAAATTGGTGCTAGGTGGATGCTGCAGAGGAGTTCTAGGAGATTCCGGAGCCCATTTTCGCATTAATCTGGAGTATGGATATGCTGCCGAAGTGCTAGAAGAAATAGTTTTGGTGCAATTGTAATTTTGATTTGGAGATTAATCGGATCGGTCACACTCCATTGGAGCGGACCCGGAGACGTAGTCACGTTTGTGGCGAACTCCGTAATCAAACTCTGTTTGCATCTCTCTCTTTCTTTCTCTCACTTTCATTCCTTCTGTTGTTATCACCTTGTCATTTTAATTATTTTAATTATTTCCATGAGTTAATTTTGATGTTATTAACTTGGAATAATCATTGTAAAAGTTAAGCATTTCAATACTGCAAATAGTCTAGATCCTATACAGATCAAGTTGGTATCAGAGCTCAGTTGACTAGTATTGCAGTTATTTGTTTTTTTGAATGCTAACAAGATCCAGGATTCGCATATGCGAAGGAAAAGCTCTTCGGCGACTTTGATCCCGATCGGTGCCGAGAACATTTCCAAGATGTCGGGCTGAATGGAGGTCTCAAGAAATCGCTGAGCAAGAATTTCGCTAAGAGCAATTCCTTGAGATGAAGGCAAAGGTGGACATTCTTTTTAAGGAGAGACAAGAACGGAAGGAACGTGAAGAAGGTTCATCGAAGCAAGAAGATCGCAAAGACAAGAAAGAGGAACAACATAGAGATGGTGGCAAGAAACAAGATCATCCCTTTTCTTCTTCTCCTCCCTCTTCTCCTTCTCCTTCTTCTCCATCTTCTCCTCATTCTATTTCTTCTAATCCTTTCAAGAGTGGGTATAAACCTAAAATCAAACTGGATGTAAAATTTGATTTACCAAAGTATTGTGGTGAACTTAATGCTGAAAAATTGGATGATTGGATTCAACAAATTGAGGTTTATTGTAGAGTCCAGAACCTATTAGATGATGTTGATAGGATCCAATTAGCTACTCTTCGTTTAGGAGGTACAACCTTAACTTGGTGGGAGAGTAAGTCTAAGGCAGAAGTTTCACAACATGGTAGAGTCAGTTTAACTTGGGCAGAATTTATTAATGCTCTTAAGAAGCAGTTTTATCCCTTAGGACATATGCAGCAGTTAATGATGGATTGGCAAATGTTTAGGCAAGGGAAGGGTCAAACTGTCCAAGAGTACACCCATGAATTTAGGAAGAAGGCTATTTCTTTGAATGTTCCTTTGTATACCCAAGACACTTTGTTGAAGTACATAGGAGGTTTGCATTCATACCTTAGGCATTCCATTTTGGTTTTGAACCCTTGTAATCTGGATGAAGTGTCTGTTCAAGCTACACACTTAGAGTCAAGGGGTAAAGGATCGTTTATTGATAAGTTTGATAATGATGTAAAGAAATCTTCTAAGAATGCAGAGACAGGGAAAGGAAAGAAGGCAGCTACAGTTAAGAAGGATGAGAAGCTTTCTTGCACTCATTGTGACAAGGAAGGTCATGATGAAAATCACTGCTGGAAGTTACATCCCGAACTGAGGCCTAAGTGGGCTCAAAGACGTAATCAGAAACAGAAGGGTAAGGACAAATCCACAAATGTTGTTATGGATCTTGGTTCAGATTCAGATGATGAGACTAAGATAACAGCTATGGGGTTAAAAGGTAAAGCTTCTATTTCTGGTGTTTCTGTTGCTAGTTGTGCTTCTTCTTCTACAGTTAATGATTTCTCTGAAGATGTAAAAAGGAATGAGCTTTTTCATTTAAGGGTTGGTGCTAAGAACAATAAAATTGATGCACTCATAGATAGTGGATCTCAGGTTAATTTAATTTCAGAAAGTGTTGTAAAGAACTTGGGATTAAAAACTACACAACTTAAGAAACCTTATCCACTAGGCTGGATTTGTGAAAATGATAAGCAGCAAGTAACAAAACAATGCACCTTAAGGTTTACAATTACTAGTAGATTTGTGGATGGAGATACGGTTTGATGTGGTTCCCCTTTGGATATCACGTGGGATAGTGCTTGGTAGCCCATATCTTTTATGGCCAAACAATCTTCTGACAGCAAGTATTTATCCACTTATGACACAAGATAGCGTTGATGCATTGTACATTCTAAAGATTAAAATCAATCTTTACCAAACCTGAAGTGATTAAAGAGGGTAGTGTACAGTAAAGAGTTAACTCTTATGTCTGTCAGTACAGGTGGTTCTACGCTTGAACTTGGAGTAGCTAACCAGGGTCAGATGTTACAGGATGCACCAACAGTACAACATGAGAAAATGATTATTGAAAGCATTGATGGATCCTTGGGTAATAATGTTCCTGTTGTAAAGGATCGAATTGTTGTTGACTTATTTTCTTTCATTTCTGCATTGATGTTCAGCTTGATGCTAGTCAATTTCTGTTGGTTAGTGGCTACGACATTGGATGTAGATGCTTATGGAAGTGATAAAGTTATGTTTATGTTCAACAATATTGTTGTAGTCTTCATTATGCTTGTGAGCCAGGTTTTTAGATGTACAGAGGATACAGGGCAAGTGGGGAGGCCAAGTCCTCACTTATTGTCCCGGAGTAAATGTCACTTTGGAGGTCAAAAGGTCTTTGATCAGGAGGCACGATCGGTGGACATTTTTGGTGAAAAGGGTAGAAGTGTATAATTTTCTCACCGGAATACCACCATCAGAAAGAGCTCAGCGTCCTGATTCCAACGCAACTCAAATGGAGTGAAAAGGAGTCCGTTTGCACGAGTTATAGCCAGTCAAACCTTTGGTCAAACTGGTATCAGAGGGCGTCTAGGAAGCGGAAAAAAATGATTGTCTCAAAAATCAATGGAACCAGCGTCATCGCGAAGAGCTCGTCGAGACGATTCCGACGGTGTTCGTTTTGTCGAAATCCGACATCATACGCGAGAGTTATCAGTGGTCAAAGTTTAGTTGACTTGATGGTACAAGGATGACGTCAGCAATCAGTCCGTACTGTACGGAATACAAGTGGACGAATCCGGGCGTGACATGTGGCGGTTGAGTCATCCGTACGGACTCAATCAGATGTTGACACGTGTCGTTTCCGTACATCCGTACGTGAGTCAGCAGTACGGGGTCCAGTCAGCGTCACGTCGGATTCCAGTCAGAGCACAGGTTAGGTAACATGTCAGCTCCACCTCAGCAGTCAGCAGGGAGACACGTCAGCACTCAGTGCACAGTCAGCATCCTACTCGGCAGCCACGTCATCTAGTTGGCGAATCAGTCTTCGCCACGTGGCACCTCCTCGGCATGCCACGTGGCCCACGGTTTGTCTCCTGCGTCGGTCGGTTTGGAAATTTGTTTGTTTGTTAAAAGGAAATGGGTAGAGGTTTTGAACCTCCAACCACTCAGCTCTGGAGATCTCGCCGAACCGTTATACCATACAGCCGACGCCTAAATATATGTTGAAGCGGTTTAGTTTTGTTGTATTGATCCGTTGAAATTTGTTTAGAATGTGTGGCCGGCGGGATTTGACCCCGGATCAGCCGGCTTAACAAAAAGCCTATCCACCGTTACACCCTGCGAGCGGTTTAAAGCATATGTGGCGTCGGTCGGTTTTGTTGGATTGTTTAAAACCGAATGCCCTTATTTTTAAATTTAATCCCTCCAAAATTTCAACAAATAATCCTTTTTAGGATTAACCAAAAATCCTCCATAACAGAATAAGCCCGAGAGTTAGAAAATAAAGGGCTTTGAATTAAATCAAAAATATTAAGGGAATTTTTGATATGGATTTTTATATAAATATGGGAGATTATCAAAGATTTATTATGTAAAATGGGGGGATTATGGAAGATTTGAAAATATTATGGAGAGATAAGGAATATTTTGTAAATCAATTGGTTAAAGGCCAATTTGAGCAAATTCTTTGTATAAAAAGGGGTGTAAGGTGAGAGAGGGGATCAAGTTTTCTTTCAGGTGACGAAGTCTTGAAGCTGTGGAGATAATCGAAAGAGAGGTCTTGTAGAGATTCCATTCTTGCACGTCAGAGCGTTGTTATGCTGCCGAAGTGCTTGGAGAATGATTGTGGTGCTTTGTAATTGATTTTGGAGTTAATCGGATCGGTCTCTCTATTGGAGTGGACCCGGAGACGTAGTCACTTTCGTGACGAACTCCGTTATCAAACGTTGTTTGCACTTCTCTTCTTCTCTCTCTTTCTGTCTCTCATTTCCTTCCTTTCTGTTAAATCACCTTGTTATTACTTTCATTCTGTTATTTCCTTAAGTTAATTTTGATTTAATTGACTTGAAATAATCATTGTAAAAGCATTGTAAAAGTTAAGCATTTAAATACTGCAATCTAGTCTAGATCCTATACAGATCAAGTTGCATAGCAGTGAAGTTCCTACCTAAATGTTTAAGAATAGTCTTGTTTTAATTTGTTGTGTTTTCTATGTTTTAGCAACAATGTTTTTGATAAAGGGTAAAACGGGTTTTATAGGGACCTAAAACCACAAAGTTTACAAAAATAAAGAAAGGAAACAAAAGTCCAACAGAAAACACCAGCTTCCCAAAAGGTAAAGGATGGAGCAAGCAGTAGCCAACCGCAACAGACCAGAAAGGTCAAGCAAAAAGGGCTAGTAGAGCAGACAACAAAAAATTGGCCGCAATTAACTAGAGTCTTGAGGAAAGACTCCGTCTCTACCTCCAAGTTTCGCATGTCATGGACGCCCTTTTTAAAAATTTGAATCATCTTTGGAGTAGGGGGGGGATTTCTCTTCAGATTGGCTCTAGTTCTCTTTGAGATGCCAACATCCATTTCCTGGCTTTTATCATTGGTTTCCTCCAGATCCACCACCAGAGACCCCTGTTGGGCTCTGTCTAACTTCTCAGTCATAGCATTAATTATTATGGCATTGTGTCTGGCCATTCGATTGTTTTGCTCTGCAACAATTTTGATGGTGTTTCTCATTTTCTCAGCCTCAATTTCAATATTTTTATTCTTGTCAGTGTGGTACAAAGTTTCTTTGCTGAGACCATAATCTCCTCGATCCACTTCTTTCTTTTCAATTGCAACAATCTTGGCTCCCATCTCTTCCAATTTGCTTTGAAGGGCCCAATTTTTTGTCTTTAACTCATTAATTTCATTGAAAGTCCATTTCGAAAGTTTGAAATGGGAATCAACATTAGTTTTGGCTAAATTCAGAACATCCATAGAGGGATCCCTACTAGTATTAAAACAAGTTTTATCAGGGTCAGGAGTAACAGGGGAGCCGGCTCTAGCAGATCTTTCCAACAACGGGTCGGCGCTTGACTCAGTATTGTTGGCACTAGACGCCTCAGATTCAGGGGAATCTTCGGAATAGGATACAAGGTTTTTATCCTTGGGATTCTTATCAACAAGATTGGTCTTGAGGGAGGGGCTTCCCGGCTCAAACTCAGCATGAGCTTTATTAGAAAAAGGGATAGGGTTTTTTTTTCCAGAAAGGACAACATGCGGGCTAAGGACAATTCTAGCCGGACTTAAATTGGGAAAAATCTCCGAGCAGCTAGGCTCAGTGTCATCATCCTCAGAATTAGGAAGGGTTTCCAGATTAGCGGGGATGGGCATTTTTTGGTGATGCTCAAGAATCAATCTAATCAACCCAATATGCAGAATAGGGAATCTTCTAGGGTTTTTCTTATGATCATCCAATCTTTTCCTCAGAGAACAAAAAAGATAGTAGGGGAACGAAACCCTTACCTTGTAGTGGAAGTGATTGGGCAGAGCAAAGTGATAGCCATAGACCCTAGTGAAGTGCCCATCCATAGTTATGTACTCCATGGTGACCCGTAGTACCTTTCTCCAAAGGGCTTTTATGGTGTCGGCTTCAAAGTAGCTGTTAGCTATTTTCACAAGATTCAACTTTTCTTTTTCTTTTTTTGGAAATCTGATAATGGCATCGTAAAAAAAAACCCTATCCCTGAAGAACTTCTTCCCATTAGTAGACAAACCCGTCACTTCAGCTATCAGATTTTCATTGAGCTCCACATTCCTTCCAAACAAGGTAAGGTTTCCATTATTCCAATTTTTCTCAAAAAGGTCTGTAGCCTTCTGATTGGAACCATGGAGCTTCTCTAGGAAAGGAAGTAACCCGCCGCTTTTTACTTTATTCCAAACCTTAACATTTTTTGTGTGCATCTCATAGCTGTCTAGCTCGATTCTTTTCCTTTCTCCATCCATCTTAGCCAGCATAGTGGGGTAGACACAAATGAAATCTTTAATAAAACTGGCCCCACCAAATTTGAGAACCCACAAAGCGTGCGAAGCTTCCTTGCAGACTAAGCCACTGAGCTCAGTCCCATAAAATATAATGATTGTGATGTGAAAAATCCAACCTGTCCTCATTAAAGGGATGACATGCCTCTTGTCCATGTGATTTATCATAATTCAATAAAGCGCAAACATTAGAACTTAGATCACTAACATTAAGCTAGGTGCTCATATCATTACTCCTAACTCCTTCATTAGCAAAAAAATCAGCAACAACATTGGCTTCTCTATAAGCATGTGATATTTTAATTTTGTCAAACTTAGCCAAGGTCAAGATGGCATCATCGATCCAAGATTTTATTGTCCACGAGGGCGGAGACTTGCCACAGAGGTAGTCAATTATATTTTTGGAGTCACCTTCAAGCCATAGATTTTTAAAGTTAAGACTTTGGGCTAAATTTATAATGTGAAAAGCGCCAGTAGCCTCCGCCAAATGATTGGTTTGGGAACCGAGAGGAGAGGCCGTCGCACCAAGGAAATTTCCAAAGGAATCCCTTATGACTCCACCACAGCTCACCGCCCCTGGATTACCTTTAGCCACACCATCAAAGTTAGCTTTGACACATCCATTAGGCGGAAAAGACCAGCGAACACCCTCTCTGTCCTTCTTGGCTTTCTTAGGAGCGCAAGGCAAGTCAAGGCTAATATTCCAATCCTTAGCAACTATAAGGTCATAGGACGAGTGTACTGCTTTCTCAAAATTGCAAACCTTATGGGAAATGACATTTCCATTTTCCTTCAAGAATCTGACGATTTTATCAAAAACAATATCCACAGGAGCTTCTTTATATCTGTAAATTCTATTGTTGCATTCTTTCCAAAGACCCCAAGCAACATGAGGGAAAGAGAAATCCCATAAAAGCTTGAGCATTGAATTTTTTGTTGGGGCTTTCCATTGAAGGAAGAAGTCTTCAATGGACGAAGGAAAAACCCAAGAAAGATGCCACAAACTGATTATTTTTTCCCAAATAGCAGCAGCAAATGAGCAATGAAGGAACAAATGACGCACAAATTCATCCTTTGTCTTACAAAGAAAACATCCGTTAGATATTTGAAATCCTTGTTTGCAAAGGTTATCAATCATGAGCACCTTGTTTTGGAGAAGGATCCAAAAAAAAATGTTAATTTTAGGGATGAAATGTTTGAACCAAGCCTTCGACCAGAAAGGAGGAGAGTCCTGAGATGAAGTAATCCTAGCAAAGACAGACGAAACAAAATAATTGCCCGAGGGTTCATCAAACCAGACAAGACGATCTTCCAACTGATCAGAGCAAATTCTAACAGCCAACAAAGAAGACTAAATAGGAGCACGAGCCTGACTGACAAGACACAGATCCACCCATTTACCATTCACTTTGTAGTATTTCACATAAGAGTCGTAACGTGCCTTGCAATTCTCAGCCCATTCACTAAAGGAATTGGTTTTTATAAGGGGCTCCTTAAAAAGCCATCTATCCTCCCAGAATCTAGTATGGTTTCCGCTTCTCACTTGCCAGCCAGTTCCAGAGTCCACTATATTTTTACCATTGATTAGATTATTCCAACAAGTAGAACCTCTAGGAAGAAGGTGGGAATCCTTCAGAATAATAAAGGAATGATTGTTTTCTAAATATTTGCTAGTAAGGATATCTGTCCATTCCCCTGAAGATGAGAAGATTCTCCAAATTTGTTTTGCTAGAAGGATTTTGTTAACCATTCTAATTCGTCTAACACCTAATCCTCCAGCCTTTTTTGGTCTACAAACCAGATTCCATCCAATTAAAGGAAGTCTTTTCTTTTCTTCAACACCCAACCATAGAAATATTTTTTGAATCTTTTCTATAGCATCAACAAATTTAGTAGGAATCTTGAAGAGGCTCAGGGCATAGATAGGAAAATTTTGAAGTGAGGCTTTGAGGAGTTGAAGTTTTCCAGCTTGACTTAACAGAGCTCCTTTCCAACCAGCAAGCTTCTTATTATATCTATCAACCAATGAAAGCCAAAAGGATTCAGGAGGTTTAAGGCTTAAGGGTAAACCAAGATAGGTGGCAGGTAAGGAGTCCACCCTACAGCCAAGTATTCTGGCAATTTTGGTCTATCTATGAACCGACGTGTTGAAGAAGAACAAAGAACTTTTTTGATTGTTGATCAATTGTCCTAAAGCTCTCCCATATTTATCAAGCATATGTTTTAAAGTTTTTCCTTTAGAGATCGAAGCTTTACCCTTTAGCAACAATGTTGCTATTATAACAAATTAATAGTAATCTTGAAATTTTTCAGATGGTGACATGTAATACCATAAACAATATCGGGAAATTGCAAAGTAGGTGATTTTTGAAAATACAACAAATGTAATCATATATCTTCAAAGTCTCTAGATATAGTGTTTGAAGAACATTAAATATTTTAAAAGTTTCTTTTAATTGACCGACTGATGTTGGTAGAAGTATCGATCTAAAAATAATACATAGACATATCCTGAAAGATTTTTGAATAATGTATGATTTCATGAGCAAAAGAAATTAAAATTGCAATAAGAAGGATTGGGTAAAAAGGTCAATTCGGGCAGTAAGGAGGGCTACGTTAAAGGTAGAAAGGGGAAGGAACGTGCCTGGAAGGAGGAAGAATTCACGCTAAAAAAGGAGAAATGAGATGACACATAAGGGGTATCATTAAAATATGAATTAACAGTTTTTGGGGGTTACACAAATTGGAGGTGTGGTGGAGAAGTGAGGTCACGCCTCATGAGTAGGAGATAAAAGAAAAAAACATTGAACAATCCACACCAATGAAAGTAGAGAGGACTACACAATAGAGTGGAAGAGAGTTGAGTAGGAGGCACTATTCAAGGAATAGGAGCGTGTATGTTGATTCCTCTGTAAATAGTAAGTTAGGATTGCACAATAGAGTGGAAGAGAGCTAAGTAGGAGGCGTTATTCAGGGAATAGGAGCATGTATGTTCCACCCTCTGTAAATATTAGGTTAGGTGTTTTGGGTTTGTTCTCTTTTGGTTTGCTTCGTTCTTTTAATTTTTTGTATATCATGTGTTTTCTTATACTTCACAACTAGTGACTCTATTACCCATGGATAGTCATAAATCTTGTGTTCTGGGTTCTTTAACATCCTTTATAGTATTTGTCCCCAGTTAGAGCCAATTGTTACCTTAGTTTTCATCAAATCCTTTTGAGCCTTGCTAAAATTTGGAGAAGTTCATCATTGGTCATTCGGTTTCGATAATATTTTTAGAACCTTGTCAATTTTTGACAATGTTTCGCTAACCATGTGTTATCCCGACAACTTGTTAAAGGTTCATATTATTTCTAATGTGTTGGTCATCACTTAAGTTATAATAATATCATTAGCTTTCGATGAGGTTTTTAGAACCTCATTGGGTTTCGATAAATTTTTCCTAACCTAGTCTAAAGCCAACACAAGTAGGGAAAGTTGACCCATTCAATCAAAAGTGGAGAAATTGAAGAAAATAAAGAAGCATTTAGGAAGTTCTTATTGAAGGTTTTGAAACCTTTGTTAGAAGCTGAAAGGTTTTAGAAACCTCATTAAACTCCAAAGGGTTTCTACATCCTTGGGATGGTGAGTTATTTTATTTTGGCTTCTATGGTTTCACAACCATCATCAAGAGCCGACACAGTTTCCACAACCAAGTCCAAAGTTGAAATTTTTTGATACTTTAGTTCCACCATGAGCTCTCATAAAATTTTGGAAATATCAAAGGCATTGAAGTTTAATTTTGGAACTTTCCAGAGGTTTTGAAACCTCTTTTGAAATTCAATAAGGTTTCCACAACCTTGAGAAAATTTGTCAAAAATTCATTCAAGAATAACTATAAGTTCTCATTTGAAGCTCACATTTTGAATTCAGAAGAATATTGGGTAGATTGTGCAAACAAATATGAAGTAAGGAGAAGAGGATGGATGAGGTTGTCACTAAGATAGATTGTAACTTTCAAATTAAATTTTGATATCTAGGGCATCAAAGATGATGAATCTAATCTAGTTGATCGCATCTTCATAGATCACATACAAATCCAACCCATCCTACCAATATATTGAATTTTTAAGGAAATATAAACCATTGAGGCTAAGATGGAAATAGTACTTAGGTGAATAAAGGAATGGGTAATGAAAAATAAGGCTAAAATGAAAAATCCCACCCCTCAGAAAGCTAAGGAAGCTATTTAAATAAATCATAGATTAGTTAGATGTCTTCATCACTTTAAAAAATGGCATCCACAACACAGTAGACTACCTCTGGAGGTAGTGGAGATGGTGATGAGGATCCCTTAGGAAGTAGGAATTTGGAAAATGCTTGTGAGGTATCTGATACATCTCCTCTCAAAAGGTCACTTCAATTTTATTTTCCAAGAACTAGTAATGTCCCCACACCTTCATCTGTCTCATGGCTATCTAGCAATATTTAACCAAGAAAAAAAGGTGGTTGAATTGAGTCTACCCAATAAGGATATTGTGTCTCAATTAATCCAAAGAATTCCGCATGTTAAAAACCTAAAACCACATCTCGATTGTTGAATGATCCCTCCTAGGGAAATATGTACATGTTGAGGTTGCTCATCTCTCTACTCAAAAAGAGGCTAGTCAAATGATTGCAAGTGATTTCAGTATCACTAGGATTAATTTGGGACCCTCTACAAGAGATTGAGATGTCCACAATTTTTAGGTGTCAACTGCTAGGCTTGTAGAAATGATAGAAAAAGACAACTAGAGAAAAGACTAGTTAAAACAATAGGTTAATGCTTTAACCAATTATGATATCTTGTTGACCTTTCTACTCAACCCATTGGCCAAATTGAAGTAGATTTTTATCCTTTCTCTGTTTAAAGTGGAAAAGAAATGATTGATAAGACTCATGTTTACAAGTCTTATGGGAAGGTCACAAAATATTGGATCTTGAGGATATATTTGTAAGGGGAACAAATGTTGTCACAAACATGAAGAAAATATGTGAGGATATTAAGGTATTGAAGAAAGAGATTGATAATGAAATTGTTGCCACCAAACATGAAGAATCTATTTGGTTGAAGACTAACAGTGATCTCAAGGAAATAATCAGTTCGAGTTCAAATAAACTAATAACTAAGAAGATTTTTACAAACATTGAATATGAACGATATTTTATGTGGAAGGAATGTATTGAATGAAAACTCTTGTTTTTGAAACAAAACAAAATATATATGTTAGTTGTATTTTAGTTTTTATTATTTTTATATGTTTGGTGTGTTTTAGTTTTTATTAATTGTGTATGTAACTCCTTAATAGCTTTTGTTCACACACTTAGGCTACTTTATAATAAAGAATTTAAAAAGTTTAAAATAAAAAAGATAATAAACATGCATTTTTTTAAAGTTCTACTCATATATAATATAGGTCAGCTATCATATACAATAGATATAGTTACACACTTTTTATTTGGCAACAAGTGTTTAGTTTATTGACTAATATTTTGAGAAGTGTATTATAACAAAATTGGCTCTCACTTCACAACTGTGTATAAAACACCTATAGTCATTTACACATTAAATAATTAATATTTAATAATAAACATAATAAGGATGTCATTTAGTAATTAAGATGTCGTATTAAGTGAAAAAATTGTCTAGCAAAAAAAAGATGAAATTATTTTTTTATAATTGTTTGCATATGTTGTATTATTTATTTTATTACTATATAACATGTGAAAAAAATGTTAAAAAATAAATAAAACTAATTTTTGAGTAAATGTAAATAGTGTTTTTCTTTTCTTTATCTATCAACTTACATATTTATGTATTGATGAAACTATTTATTTATTTAGTAGTTTAGATAGATGGAAATAATTCTTAGATAAAATTAAAATTTGTCTATGTATGCATGTAATAAATAAAATAATTATGTCATAAAATAAAATAACTCTTAAGTGGAGATTAATATATCTAAATATTTTTTAAATAAATTATTTAAGATATCTATAGTAGTAGTATTAGTGTTCATGATTAACATATATTTCTTAAAATACATTTATTTGAAAGATATGCTATATATCTATATTGAAATATCTATCTTAATTGTGTGACATAAATTATATAGATTCTTCCAAATTGATATATATTTAATATCTAAAATATCTATACTAATTTATTTATTATCTATCTAGTCCATTATTTTTTATTGATTATCTAATGATAATCAAACTAATATATAATTAGATTTATTTTTTATTTATATATTATTAAAAAAAATACAACTTTGTATCAAATTTTAAAATAGAAGGATACTTTAGTGTGGGTGGAAGGGCGGGCGCCCCTCCAAGTTGGCGAAGGGAGGTGGCATTTGATGCCACAGTGGCAGGTAGTTGGGATTTGGAGAGCTATGCTGGAAACCACGATGGAAAGGATTGATGTGGCTTATCTTTCTGTAAGGTATACAACTCATAGCTGAGGACAGAGCTATGGCTCCCTCTCCAACACATGGTGATAAGTGCATATAATGGTGAAGGGATTTCCTCCTTTTGCAAGGACATCTTGCATGTTGGATGGTGTACCATTTGCGGAGGATGACGGTGGTCTTGTGTTCTATGTATTTATTTATTGAAGGCTAGTATCATTTTTTGGTGAACATTTTTCATTGCAGGTGTGTGTGGTGAATGTGGGCTACCTCCTCTCTTTCTAGTTGGGTGCAATCAATGTAGGATTGATAATGGCGAAGGGTTCAAAATTTGTAATTGAGGTCTTGATGACAGGCCTCACCCACTTTGGGGCTGACACTTTGATTTCATTGAGGTCGTTGGTGAGGCAAGCCTCATTCAGGGAGGTCACTAATCAAAGATTAAAGCAAATATTGCTCAATAATGATCCATTGGTGGTGGCGGCTATGAAGATGGTTCTGGGTTCTGGCCATTTGGAGTACAAGGAGTATGGGAGGGACAATTTGCATGTTTCTGGGTATGTGCAGGATCATCATGGAAAAAATAGGCCCTTAAGTGGCAAAAAATTCAAAAAAATTAGAGTTAGACAATTTGACGTAAAAATTTGAATAAGTTATCTATATTATTTAAAAAATATGTAAGAATAGAATATGTAGCAAATTGAATGTAGTTTCTAAACTAATAGGTTTATTTAAAAGAAAAATCTATTTGGTGAAAATTTGAAATTTTAATCATTAGTACTTAAATTTCGGGGAAAAAATAAGAAGTAGGTGTCTATCGACCACGAACCACAATAAAATGATAATATTTTTTATAAGATTTTAGATATAAGTAAGAGAACTCATGTCCCCAATGTGATGCATATTTTTTTTGTAATTTTTTCCCAAGTAAATAATTAATTATGAATTTTTAATTAAAACTTTTTAAAAATATAAAAAAATTGTATGTTTGACCACCTTAACTGGTCAAAAATTCATTAAATTAAATTTTTCTTTTTTTCTAATCCTATATTATGTGAAGCATATTTTGGATTCAAAAAGTGTGATACCGTTTCAAAGCTATATATGTTTTTTAATTAGCTTATCAATCATGACTTTAGTTGTAATTCAAATAGAAAATGAATAATAATTATTTATTAAATTCAAAGTAAAAGCATAATTTATATTGGTGAGTTGAGAATCTCCTTCTAAAACCCTTTTAGTTTCATCAATTTTGGGTAAAAAAAAATTAATTAGGCCACATACCACACATACCTATCATATAAAGCGCTTTTGGCCCATCATAATCCTACACATACCCTTCCTCTCATTTCCTGGCATCTCTCCTGGACATTAAAGTTATGAAGGCTGAAGCAAAAGGGTTGCTGGTTAGAATGTTTAGGGAGGATTTGGTGGAAGGAGTGGACGAGGTTCTTAGTGCGGTGATTGAAGGCAGGGGCTACCCAAGGCCTTGTGATTTGGAACAGCTTCACACCGAGGAGACTGTGAAGATCTTTCCATTCCTCTTGGATTTGCATGGGCCAGGTTTGATGAGGCATCAAATGATAGTGGTGGTAGATGTTGAATTTCTTAAGAAATTGTTTGGGTTGATGGTAGTTGGCGGAGTGGAGTGGAAATTGGAATTAAAGGATTTTGCAAAATTAAACAAGTTTCTGTAAGTTGGGCTTTGGGTAGAGGTTTTTTGGTTTGTAGGG
>VDFB02248774.1:0-24483 GCA_007258455.2 Sequoia sempervirens | reverse complement strand
GTGCTCACTCCAAGCACTAGTTATCAACCATAGATGGATGGGCAGACGAAGATTGTGAACTAGTGGTTGGAGAGCTATCTCAAAAATTATGTTTCAAGGTAACAAAAGATTGGGTGAGATGGCTTCATTTGGGAGAGTATTGCCCCAACTCTTCCTACCACATGTCTATCAAAATGTCTCCATTCATGGCTTTGTATGGTTACGAGGTTCCTAGCTTTGTAAAATTGTTGTTTGGTGATAGTAGAGCCCCTTAGGTGAGGGATATGTTGCAACAGAGTCAAGACAATTTGAGATCATTGAAGGACAATCTTCATCATGCACAAAATCAGCAAAAGTTGTTTGCAAATTAGCAACGTATTGAGCACACATTTGAGGTTGGTGACATGGTCTATTTGAGACTCCAGCCTTATTAATAGTCTACTCTCAAAAAGAGTGGAGTAGAGAAACTCAAGCCACATTTTTATGGACCTTTCAAGGTCATCAAGAGAGTTGGGGAAGTGGCTTACGAGTTAGAGCTACCAGCAAGTAGCAAGGTGCATAATGTCTTCCATGTGTCATGCCTCAAGAAGGCGCTTGGACACAATGTTGTTACTTCATCATATTTGTCTCCATTGGATGATGAAAGACAGTTGGTTTTAGTTCTTGAAGCAATAATTGATTTTGCAGAGCGCTCTTTGAGGAAGAGGTCAATCAAAGAGTATTTGGTGAAGTGGATGAATTTTCCTATTGAGGATGCCACTTGGGAGGATGAGTAGATTTTGCACCATCCAGACTTATGATTGCTTGAGGGAAAGAAATTTTGGGGAGGGCAGACTGTAATGTCCCCTTCTCAACAATTGTCTCATTAGTTGACTGTTAGCCTATTGCGAAGGCCCGTAGGGTAGTCAGAATTGGAAATTAGGGTTTCCTATTTTTCTAGGAGGTTTTTTTTGAGCTTTCAAGGGTTTGCATGTAGGAGTATTGCAGAGTGGTTTCTAGGTCTTTTTGGGTTTTCAAAGGGCTTTAGAATGGTGTAACATGCATGTGCATCAAGTGACTTTTTTGGACTTGCTATTTTTAGTAAGTTGCGATGGCTGCTCAGTTTGTGTTTAAAATGAGTTTGGAGTCACATATTATTTTTAGAAATATGCTTTTTTTAGTAAGTGTTATTTTTGGCAGTGCTATTCTTAGCAATAGTTCAACAGTTCAGTGCAATGTCTATTTCTAGCAGGGCAGTATTGGCAGTTTGATCTCCAACATCCTTGGAGTCTTATTTGGTAGGTTTCTTGACTTAAGTGTTTTCATATTTGAGGAGCATAATGTTTTAAGTGAAATATTTGCTAAGGCATTTTGGGATGCCACTTTTGGGAGAGATAAGTGTTTTTTATAAAGTTTATCACTTAAGTTATTTTGGATGCCTAACTTTATGAGTATTTGCATTTTATAAAAAAAGTTATATGCCTAATCTATTCAAATGCCTAAGTCAAGGAGGTCAAAAAGTGAAGTCAAAATGCAAATTGAAATGAATGACTAATTCTCATTTGGGTGCCCCATTTGGAGGGAAAAGAAGTTTGAATTCAGGGTTGAAAAAGTTATAAATAAGAGGCCTTTCTCTCTCATTTCATCATCCATTGTTTATCATAACAAAGTGTTGCCAAAATTGTTGCAGAACCCTTGCTTCGAGAAACACATACCTCCTAGCCCCTTTTAGTTTTGTACTTGCAAGATAGTACCTAGTTGATTCAAAGACTGCTCTTCACTTAGAGGTGTAGATTGAGCTTATTCGAGATAGCTTGCTTTGATGTTTTATGATTTGGGAGTGTTTTTTATCAGTTTTGGAGTTGCTGGTTTGGTGCTTGGCTGAAGCACATTTTGCATCTTATCTCATTGAAGGATTTTTTGTTGGTTCTAGGTATTGGCTCCATGTATTCACCTACCTTGGGCACCTTATTGCTCTAAGTTTCATAATTTTTGGTTGAGGAGATGATTTACTAGACCTAATTTCCCTATCTAGGAAGGTTTCCCTTCTCCATTGAAGTGCATTGGGAAATGTGCTTAAAAACAGAGCTATTTTGGAGGTGTCTATCACTTGGTACTTGGTTTCCCAGCTTAGAGGTCTTGTTTGCCTTCAGTTTCAGATCAATCGGAGGAGTTTGGAGCAAGTTATGAGCATTTAGGTGAATTCTATGCTTGCTGGTCTAATTTTCGATTCACTGCATTTTTATATCAGACCTGATACTTTCCTCCATTTTATTATATTTTCTATGCTAGATATCTTGTACTAGTGTTGGAGATTGTTCCCTAACATTTTGGTGATTATTGGATATGTGTATCTTCTTATAGTGCAATTGAAGCTTCATTTTGTAATGTTGAATCAATAGTACTGATCAACCTTTTATATTTCTACACTTTACTTTCTGTTATACCTACTGAAAAGTGGAAGAGGTCGGTTTGTCATCTAGAAATTTCATTTCAATACTTGTATTTCCACTCCTGCTGAATAAGTGGTCGAGTTGCTTTTCATTTCAGTGCTTTACTTTTCATTTTAGCCCACTAAAAAGTGGAAGAGGTCAGCTAGCCACCTAAGCACTTCATTTCCTAGTTGGTCAGCTGAGCTGTCAACACTTTGTAATTCCAGTTTTAGTATTTCAGCTAACGAGATCCCCTTTTCACCGTATGCTCTCACCTTTCCCACACTGGGATCCAGGTGATCAAAAAGTGAAGGGTTGCATTTCAGTTTTCAGATTTTCTCTAATGATCCCCTTGCATTGTATGCTCTCACCTTGCCCTCATTGGGATCTGGGTGATCAGAAAGTGAAGGGTTGCATTCTAGTTGGATTATCTTTCATTTATCTAACATTAACGAGTGAAGTTCTTGTGCTCAAGTTGGAAAAAAAATTAAGGGGGATATTATATAGAGAGGTACCACCAAGAGAGGAAGAAGAAATCAATACACCAAACAATAACTTAGATGAGTATGTAGCAACTTACTCAAGAATTGACCCTGAAATTAAGAGGAATATTCCATTTAGAGTGTATTGTGAGGCTAAAACAAGAAGTAACCCTAGAAGAGAAAGAGGTCAACCTAATAAAAATTTATGTCAAATGGTGGGTAAAATAACTCTCCCCAACTTTGATGGGTCAAGAAAGGTCACCACCCATTTATGGGTCCAAAACTTGGACACATATATATCTCTCATCCCCATGTTGGAAGAAGATGCCATCAAATTTTCCATCTTACATTTGGAAGGGGTTACACACGATTGATGGCACCATGGTTCGATTACTCAAGAGAATCAAAGCATAACCTATGATGAATTCATGCAAAAGCTTATGGACCAATTTGACCAAAAACACCTTGAAAGACACTTTAAAGAACTAACACAATTCAAACAAGGATTCGTAGAAGACTATATAACTGAATTTCAAAAGGTCTCAATCATGGTACCTAGGATTACGAAGAAAAGACTAACTTACCTATTTATTGAAGGATATTGAAGTCAATTCGTGGTTTAGTAAGTGATTTTGACTCCACATCTCTTCAAGATGCAATTCAAAAGGCCCTAAGGTTAGCAACCACATCAACAAAGGAAAAGAGCCAATCCAAGAACATACCTTCAAGATCACAAAACCAACCCTCTTACAAGATCAACAAAGGAAAAGAGGAAAGTGACGCAACAAGGGCTTCAATGGGAGTTGCTTCATGTGTGGACAAATAGGTCACTAGGCATTTGAGAGTCTAAATATCACACTGGAGCAAGATTGTGCAAAGAGGTGTGTGCATGTTGTGTAGGCTAGTGAAGAAGCCACATAAGGAAACAAAGCAGAAAGTGCAAACCAAGAGACTAGGAAAAGTTAGCGGATGTCAAATGTTAGAACAGTTAGTTGATCAGTGTTGGTGGCTTCTGTCAAACAACAGCAAATAATATTTTTTGATAGTTTTTCAGTTCTGGAATGTCTGATAAGTGTCAGATTCAAATTTATTAAACTTCTATTTGCAAACTGCACCCTTGATGATTAGATTTTCCCCTAATGCACATTAATGATTGAATGGCCTGCATCAATCCTCAAATCCCACATGCATCAGATTTTCTGGTTGGTGCTTATTAGTTATGGATGCTTGATCATTTGGAGGGGCGAGCAGGTTAGAGAGATGGCTAGTTAGAGTAGCAGGTTGGTGAATTCAGCAAAGTGTCTCTTGGTGAAAATTGGCATGTAATTGAGTTTTGGGTAGAGTTAAGGTGAAGCATTCATAGTGTAGAGAGTCTCTGAACATATTTTTCAAGGGTTGGATAGAATAGTGTTGTCAGTTTTCACATATTGGTTGCCCATTTGTAATCCTTTCATTTTTTACATGTGAATATATTGGCTGTCTTGTTCCATTTCCATATTCTTACTTGTGGCTTCCATTTGTGTTCTTTGAGTGCCCATTCATTGGTTATTGATTTGACCTGCATTCAGCTGCTGCACCAGAAACAGCAACATAGTTCTAAAGTTTCACTATTTTGAGGATGTTCAAATCTAGACATTAAGAAAGCACATTAAGTGCCACACTTTCAGCCGCTGTGTTGATAACGATCACTTCCTACCATTTTGATTTTACACTGTTATATATCTAACTCAAGCAACTACCAATAATTTAATGTACTCATTATAGTTATGATTAAATAAATAATCAACAGGACAGAATTAGATTGCATCTTTGCAGTAAAGACAAAGCTATGATAGAATGAATATACTTCTCAAGGTCCAGAATTATGTAAAGGCAGCTTCCCCTTTATAAACAACATTGCCAATAGCAGATAAGATATAAAACATGTAAAATAGATCCAACAACTCTAGTGCTAAAATAATAATGCACATCCAAAATTCATGCAAATTGTGATGGTTAAAAAAATCAAATTGACTATTGAGATATTAAAAAAATTAGTAAGTATTTTTCTTGCCTTGGTTTTGGAGGTGTTGTTCCCCTTAATTTGTGGAAACAAAGGCACAAAATGATAACAGCCTATCAAAAATCCAGACAAATGAGCCAAAAATCTATTAGATGATGAGTTTTATAAATTACTCAGAAAGGGAATGTATATAAAGCAATAACATTTATGATTTTATTACACAAATAGGAGAAATACTTACCGCCAACATACTAAGGACATAACCAATTAGCGCCATCATTAGGCCTGCAGCATACCACAAAAGTCTAATTAAAAAATTGGATTAAATCGTAGAATAATGGGACTATATGTGTTCTAGGGCATTTTCTAAGTTGTAATAAATTAGATTATCTCTTTGTCATTACTTTTGATCGCGGTTGGCGCTTAAATTAGCACCTCCGGAAGCGTTGATTGTAAACGTTCAGCTATTTCAAATGTTTTGCAACACTTCTTCGCTATTTAAAGAGGAGAAGTCCCTCTCTGCTGGGAGCAATGCGTAGGGAAGGGAAATGTTTAACTAAGTTCCTATCTTTTTATGCTTCAGCGGCAGGACACAAGGGTGCACAAACACAATGCGCCGTAGCTAAGCTTTTCTCTGGTTTTTGCAGATCTTAACTACGACTAACTAGCTTCTATCTATCCAATACCTTCAAGATGAACAGAGCATGAGGGTAAAGGAGCGGGAATGGGATGGTTGGATCACTTGAATTCGCCGTCTCCAGAGGATATGACCGAGGCTCTGAACTCTCGGGTATACACCGGGATAAGGTTGGTACAAGCAAACACTCTGCACGGTAAACTAGATCCGAGATCTGCCAAGGAGGAGGGACTCCTATCCGAGGTATGAGCTTAAGAAATAGCTTACTAGAAACAACAAAATCACGATGCCTTGGCCAACGAGCTTGCTAAGGAGGAGGGACTCCTATCCGAAGTATAGCTTGGAAGTCAACACATTAAACAACATCAAACGACAACATGTCAATAACAAATATCCAAGGAGGAGGGACTCCTATCCGAGGAGGGAAATGAGACAACAAGCTATTAAACACAGGACATAGACATAACTCAAATAAGATGATCAAAATGCGAGCGCCTTCTGATATTCTTCTTCAATGCTTTATCAACGAACTACAAAAGTTGGGAGAGCAAAGGCACTAAATCATGCACAATTACAATCAACCAACGAACTCTCATCCAAGAGTGAACAAATATTCGCTTTCAAAGTGTTGGCAACAATGGCGCAGCAATTTTGCATAGCAAGTAAAGGTTAAACAAATAATGAGCCCAAGGCTCTTATTTATAGAACTCAAAGGAGTGGGCAACCCCAAAATCTCCTTGAGTTATCAATGAGTTCTTGCCAATCAATTAGCAAGATTTATTCCTAAATAGGGGGAACAAGCAGTTAACTGGAAAGCTACTTCAGTTAACCGAAAGTCAACAAAGAGTCAACTGGAAACTACTTCAGTTGACTGAAAGCAAACTAAAGGTGAGCTTAAATGTAAAGTCTCCCTCCAAAATAGACATCCACATTTAGTGGAGATCTAAGATTC
Source organism: Sequoia sempervirens (assembly GCA_007258455.2). NCBI lineage: Eukaryota > Viridiplantae > Streptophyta > Pinopsida > Cupressales > Cupressaceae > Sequoia > Sequoia sempervirens. Next base: position 18,020 of record VDFB02248774.1, on the reverse strand, counting down.
ACAAATCGCGGGAAGTCAATTAGACATCCTTAATTAGTGGGATCCGGACACGCATTAACAAGGAAAGTGGAGTTAAATCCTGGCAGTAGCGCACGGGTTAACTCCAACTACATTTACGCGCATCTTTGAGCGACTTGAAAGAAGTATCAAGTCAACTCAAGTCTCGCGGCGAATGCCACCGGAGGTGTGGCGGCGCCCTTTTCTCGGGTACTTTATATTCTCACTCATTAATCAATGACCCCTAACCATTGATTGACTTCATCGCTTCCGGAGTTAATGCTTGTAGATGATGACATATGCCGAGCATGACCCCGCACCAAGCAGAGCTGATTCGGTCAATGCATTGATGTCGCCTCTTCTAACTTACCTACAGTGCCGTTATACTCAGCCTTACAACCTTCGATCGCCAAGAAAGTGCTGCGATGATATCCCCGAACCGTTCAAGATACTACCAACTCGACGTGATTCTCCCTCACGCTGATATTCCATGCAAGGAAAGATATTACCATTCTTATGGGTTAGTGGCAAATCTCAATCTTCGCGAATCAATCAACTCTACTGAATGAGCGTCATAGGCTTTCACCTTGTACGCCAATTGTTCCTTCCAAGCAAAGAGATGTTGCTTGTTTTCCTCAGAGTATACTGATTGATATGCTAATTGCAAATCTACAATTGTACTTTCGTCTTCAAGCCTCTTTTCTGCAATCCTTTGTTCCGACTGCTGGATCTCCACACGAAGTTCATGTGCTCTATCCCGTAACTGGTATAGGTTTGCCAGTACGCATCTGCCCTTGAGAACAAACTCTTCCACCTGATTTCTCAAGTGTTTGCCGAATGTTAACAATTGCCGATGATTTTGTTCGGCGGGGAGATCTAGTAGTCCCGCTGGTAGGGCTGAGACGTTGGGTGTGCCATGTATCAAGCTGGTGATGTAAGACCTCAGTTTCTGATTTTCAGCCTTTAAGGCTGCCTTTTCTTTACCATCCTTGGCCATCCTTTCTTGTGCGCTCACCGAAGCTATTCCGAGAAGATCCGCCTCCACCTGTCGTGTAGTCTTCCCGAGGTTAAGTTGAGACAAAGTGTAGTCCTCTACTTGAACCTCGTGTATGCTTTTCTCTACTGGTGGGGCGGCAGTCTCTATAATGATCTCACAATCTGCATTGCTTTCTATGTGAACTTGCTTCTTTAACTTCTTCGCCGACGTGTCTTGTGAGACGTGGTCGAACTCGGTAAAGTCAAGTTCATACGAGGGTTTTTCCCTCTTCCTTCCTAGGAAACCTTCGAGCCAAATAGAATCTCGGCGAACTTCACTAGGAGGGACGTGAGGCCCTTGAACGCTAGATGTGTGAGACTGTGCTGGAGCAATGTCTCTCGGTGGCGAATCCAAGTCGATGAGGACCTGTGTTCACTGTGATACTGGTGATATGGGCGGCTCTGTTTCCATAACAGGCACCGTTTCTGCTGCTGCTTCTACTGTTGCTACCTCTGCCATTGGCTCAGCCACTGGTTCTTCAACAACTACTGCTGCTGGTTCTCCTGTGATAACTTCGGCTGAATCAGGGGTAGCAGTCTCTACTCTTTGTTCTGGGGCAGCAATACCCGTGATTATTTCAGGACTATGTGTGGCTTTCTCCACTGGTGTCCTCTGTGTTCTAGGTTTTGACATCCTCATCCCTCGGGGAGGATTGCACCATTGCTTTTGCCTTGGTTTCCTTCTTGAAGTGGAAGGTGGTGTAGACTGAACCTGTGGCGGCTCTGTTCTGTGAGGTATCACCTTCCTTGATTTCTTGCTGTCGAGATAGAGTTGGCTATTTCTAACCACTCTACTCGTTCTTTCTTCTATAGATGTATCCTCTTTGGCATACCAATCCACTCTCGGGAGCGGTTGGGAGTCAACTGAATCTGCGAAGAATGTGGGGAGAATGACTTCCCTTTCATCATCTGACAGGCCCTCAATGTCTGCTGACATGAAATCAGCAATCTGTGGGAGTCTGAATCTGCTGTAGTTCCTTCTTCGCACTTCATACTCGTCTTTACAATTCACCCAATAATCTTCCATAGAAGACTTATGTGACGAGTGTTGCTCAAGGTGTGCTGCATAGAGTCCTCTGGGATCATAAGATCTTCTATCAATGAGATATTTGAGGTTAAACCTCCTTGTTTCTTGACCCATCATCTTTGCATCCGCCGCGAATCCACATCTATATAGTCCCATTTCAACGAGAAAGTTAACAGCTGTCTTCCTCTTCAAGCGCAAGTGGACATGAACTTCGGACAACTGTCTCAGGAACTCCATGAAAACTACCCTATCTGAAGGGTGTCTTGGTAGCATGGCGGGGTGGCCAATGTAGCCATACACGCGTATGTAGGAGAATGTAGGAAATTGGATGAACCAATCTGCCCAATCCGCCATTGCCTCTCTGGCTGTCTGTGAAATACGCACGTGCATCTCATGGTTAAGCTCACGAACTATGTGCATGGTGAAGTGATCACTTGTCTTCTTGAAGTGTCTTTCCACTTGAGTAAACTCAAGATGTGTGAAATACTCGTGAACCTTCTGCACACCTAAGGTTCCCACATTGTTCAATAACCTAAAATCACCTTGGAAGGCTATTAGGTATACTAGGTAAGAGCACATGTGGAACCTATGAGCTTCCAGATACCCAGTGATTTGTCGGTGGAGTGTGTCACTGATCAAAGTGGCCCAGTCATAGTATTCCCTCCTGCCAATGATTTTAGCGATGACATAGTACATCCATGGCTGGAATTGACGACCATCTTCTTCTCCAGTGACTGTTGAGTAGAGTGATTAACACTGCGTACTCGTCTTTACATTCTCCTCGCCCCAACAACTTAGGCAAGCTTGCCTTTGTCACTTTCAGCCATTTTTTGGCCATTATCCTTTGACATTTGTCCTTAGTTGTCTCAAAAGCTTTCTCACATTCCGTCAATGATATGACTTTGCTGTTAGGATGTGAGGGAATATCAAAACATCTTTCGATATCCTGAGGTTTTAAACTGCAAACAATTCTTCCATCTGCTGCTCTGATTTCTCTGGTGGTAGGGTTGTAATGCTTGATACAAGCGATTACGAGCTCTACACTTTGTAGTGTGATGGGAATTGATGCGGCTTGCAGCAATCCGGATTCTTCGATATTCTGCAATGTTATTTGATTCATGCCTTCTAACTGCTCCAAATCGACCACTGGATTTACTTGGTGTAGATTTGTGTCAACTGTTTTCAGGTAATCATGGAGTAAGACCGTCTTGGTCTTGTATTGCACCTGGGAGTACTGCATCCTGAAAAACTTGAAGATTGACTGTAAGCTTGACCTAGTTCAGATGATTTTCGGAAACCCTTAAAAATAGCGTCCTGCCGAGAAGCAGTTTTTCCCGAAAAATTCCAATACGGGTTTTGTTCGGTAGTTTCAATGTCAACAAACCTGCCTCGTAATTTGATTCGCACCTTTCGAAAAAAACTTCAAAATAGCAAGTTTGTCGACGGGAAAATTTGTCGCGATGGGTTTCTTCTAGAAAAATGATGCCGAATCTACCCAGCTTGATCAAATCCGATGTAGCCTCGCTGCTTTTTCATCGTGATGCAAGAAAAACCTAAGACAAGAAGAGAGGAAAGATGTAAGGTGGATTGGAAGTTTTATCTGATCTTCAAAAAACTATCTCTGACCCAATCCTCAAAATGGCAATCTTTTCCTGCTTCAGATCTGCAAATAAAAATGAAGAACGGATGAAAACCTCCTTCAGATCTTCAATGGCGTCCTTTGAGAGCTTTGTGGCTGTTTTTGTCTTTCAACCTGCAATGAAATAATGAAATGGACGCCATCTCCTTGAATATATATGTTTGGGCTTCAGATCCACAAATTTGGGGACCTAACACAAGCTCAAAAGGTGATTTGAGTTTGATCTGAAGTTAAAAAAGGTGATTTCCACCAATCGTGGAGCGTTTTAGCCAACTTTAACTCAAAGAGCTTTTGACTTTAGTCAACTAATGACCTTTGACTTATTTTAGGCGTCCCTTTTCATCTTTTGCAAGTTTTTTTTTTGGTATTTTCTCTCCTGAAAACCCCTTGTTTGATCCTGAATCTGGCGTTGTCTGTCGATCTTGAGACGTCACGGACACATTCACTGCGGAGCAGAATCCATACTGGAAAGAAGTGCCTGGGAGACTGAATGATAAAAAGCTGAGTTAAGGGCTCCAAAAGACTGGGCGCCTTTCCCAAGAAAGGGCGCTTTTGTCAATGCCTTAGTGATTTTTCAGTCTTCGTTCTTCAGCTTATTTGAAATGACCTCTCGTGCCTTGAACTGGATTTCTCGTTGATCGGAGAGTCAGATGTTTTCACATGATGTTTCATCGTGTACCTGCATTGCTCCGCTTAAGAATGATCAGTTTCGAAATCCGATCTCAAATTAGGTTCCTTTTTTATCCAAGCGGCCTTGAAAAGGGCGCTTTTGCCTTTTAGCTTGATTATTTTCATCTGACAAGTTGCCTACTTTGATCCAGATTATCCGTTGACTGCTCTGTCAGGTATTGATGCTTGCAGTTGCGTTTCCGAGATTTGCTTGAGCTGAGAAGGTCATCAAAGGAAGCCTTTTGTCATTGGTCAGCATCTGGAAGTCTAAAAGAAAGGGCGCCTTTGCTTTGAAAAGGCTCTTTTTCTAGAACTTCGTCGTTTATCTGTGGTTTCCTGATATTTCCTTGAACTGCCTCTTTTCGCTTCATCAGCAATTGCTAGTGATCTATTCATCGGATGATATGGATGTTTGTTTCACTGTCGAGCCAGCACTCAAACGTCAAGAATGACTGCTTTGGATGACCATACTGACTGCATTTGACCTTCAAAGATCATGGGCGCCCCTGCTTGAAAAAGACGCCTTTTCAACATGTGAGCAATCTCCCCTTCGTAACATCTCCAGAGTTAGTCAAATTTTGACCTTTTTCATTTTCAGGAATCTCCTTCGTCAAACAGCATCTTTTTCGACCTTTTCCGCCATGGTTGTGTCGTTGAAGCTTTTGAAGCTTAGCTTTCAGCACCTGGTACTGGCCAATCTGCCATTAATGGCTGTGGAGCTCCTAACTTCGTTCCTGAAAAAGAGAAATAGACCCACCAGAGTAAAACGTGTCTTTTGATGATTCTGACTTGACCAATGTGATCGTGAAGCCTTTTAAGCCTATCAAAATCATTTTCGGTCATTTCTGGGAAGGTCCTATTTTCGGGGATTTCCCTGAAAATAGGGGAAAAAACCCTAATTTTCAATTTTTCAGAATTTTGTACATGTGTTCCTTGACAGAAACCCACCAAGATTCTATGATTGGTTTGACCTAAAACAGACCTTTCATGGCATTTTAACAAGATTTAGCTCAATTTACACAGAATGCCAAAAAATTTATTTGGGGTACAAATGTGACCGCTACTCACTGCACTATAAACATCAGTTTTTACCTTAGTTGTTTACTTGTCTTGCTTGATAAGGCAATTTTTGTATTATCAAACCATCACTTTTAGCAATGTTAGTTTGCACAAAGTTCTGGTATATATACTTATATACTTTTCTTAAAAACTTCATATGGAAAATTAAGGCCCAAGGAAAGGACAAATTTCTTTTAGTCTCCATTCTAATCTCATTGCTAAAGCAGTGCTGAAATTATAGATGTCTTCATGGGACAGAAAGGGAATATTTGAATGTCTCTATATTCCTTGCCATAGGAACTTGCATTGCATGCTGCATGGATTTTTGATGAGGCTGAGGATATAGATAGGAATGGCTAATACAATTGCTCGTATGGCAGAAGACAACCAGCAAAAGGAATGTCATTTTTTGGTCAAAATTCTCTATCTTGATTTTTATTTTGTTAATTTTGGTTTTCCATAGCCCATTTTTTGCCTTCCAAATCCAATGTATTGCAATCCAAATATCATTCATTGGAAAATGCCCACCCTTTAGATCAAGATGGTAAGTATTTTCTTTACATTGCAGTTTGGAACATCCTAGAATTTTGTACTTTTGTTTTCGTTTATTTTCTGCTCATAAGATTTTCTATTACTACTGAATTATTGCTTTTAAAGGCATAGATTGGAGCACAAGATACTGTCATCTGCAAATTGGTACCCTGAGCAGCTACCTCTCCATTTACTATTGCCAGCCCAAACATCAACTTTTTCTTCTCGTCGAAGGCTAGGATTCCCAGGAATGTTTCTCCCATGATAATGAAGATGTGGGGGATGAGGTTTCCCTGCCTTGGCCATCAGGAACATTTGAACCAGTTTCCTTTTTACCACTTATGGTGATGTAGGAGGGGGTGTGCACATGCAACTTCTCATCGAGTCTGTGAATTGTATACAGTTTATCATTTTCCTTCAAAGAACAACTAGCTGTGTTTCTGATATGAGTCTGTGGAGAAGGGGCATTTTAGGCATCATATCATAAAGAGCCATTGATCTGTATTGCTCCATTTTTTTATGCCTGTGTAATTTATTTTGTATTATTGGGACTGGGGAGCCATGTAGCATTGACTTGAATGAGTAATTTTTTGTTCTGCCCACATCTTTCTACCAATTGGATCAAATTCTTATTGACTATTTGCCAAAGGGTTTGGTAAAAAGGATCTAACAATCCATCTGGTCCCAGAGCTTTATCAGGGTTGAATGAGAGAATTCAGAATAATTATTCTCAGATTTTCCTCAGTTTCTTCTTTCAAGAACTATTTTCTTCCTTTGAAATGAGTTAGGGATTTGTTGGAGTAGGATTTCTTGGGCTTGAATTGATTCATGCTAGTTGTTGTCAGTGGTCAAGGATGACCTGAAATAGACTGTTGCTGGTTTGTTATCTCTTGAGGATTTGTCCACTGCTAACAATTATTTATGCATACACATCGATATTATTCAAATTCACCACAAAACTACAGATATATACCATGTTGGCATCCCCTTTACAAACCCAATCCTCTCTAGTCTGCTCAAAAATATTGGCAAACATGTTTTTGTTCTATTCCTGAATTTTGAATCTCAAGTACCATAGATTTATGGCAAACTTGGATATAGCATATTAGACAATAAGCTCATGGAATTTTGACTGGGTTAATCACATTGTTTCAAAATTGGAATCTAACTTGTTTCAAAATTGTAATAATATTTCAATTCATATTTTTTTAATTCTTTTTCTCACTTTCACCTTTACAGGCTTTCAATTTTTTAACTCTCTCTCTCTCTCTAACACTCATCATCTATTTCTTACCTTCTCTTTCTACCTTTTATTGAGCATAGGTCTACAATCTATTTCATTTTACTCTCCCCTTTCTAATAATGGATCATGGTGTGTGATCAGAAATGTTGATGCAAAAAACACAGTTACAACCAGAAGCAATCTTGATCATGGAATCTGACAGTTGGATATTGTTCTTTGGGATGATTGAGAGCATGGCAGGCCAGCGATAAGAGTGGTATCCATCACTATTGATTCAGGAAAGTTTCTTAGGTTGATCCACTTCTCAACAATCAATATTATATCCAATTTCTTAATTCTTTTATAAATGCAAAGGTAGGGTTTTTGAAAGGGCCCTAACCCTTTTCTACAACATGTGAAGATAAGAACAATGAATCCCAACTAGCAACATGAGGCAACAACAAGGATCAAGCAACAAAAAAGCTGCAATAAAACATCAAACAGTCAGTACCATAGCCCACAGGGCAGAACACAACAAAGGGCATACAACCCAAGGACCAAAAAGATTAACCTTAGCAAGGCGTGTTGAATCCAATATGCTTGTTTCCTCTTCTCCTATTGGTCCATGTGATCAACCCATCAGTAGAATCCATCACTATCGTACCTACTTTCATGATAAGATATGAAAGAACATCTATTCTTTTAGTGTGTAGTGACCACTTAGCTAAGGGAAAAGGTTGCTCTTATGCTTATTTACACAATTACAATGATTGACAAACCAACTAAGCAAAAAGTTTATTGGAAGGGAAATCCCCAATCTCATACGAGGTTTATGCATCTTGTGTCTCAATCAGCTCCCAACACCATCATCTGGCATACATTGGAGAGAGAAACTTGTGCATTTTAGAATACCCCAAACACAAAGAAAATATTTTTGTCAATCATGAACAGTTCCAATTCTGCACAAGACACTATCAAGAATTTTTTCCTTGCAAAAATGGACTGTCATTTTCCCTAGCTATGGAATGTTGCTTTTTAATATTGATTGTGATTTTTCACAATCTTGATATTAGTGTATCAGGACACAGCCAAATAGGATTCCATGAATTAAATTTTGATGGAGTAACTAAAATAACTTTGGAATTTCATGCACTAGAGGTATCATTCAAGACTTGAAGGGAAATATTTTCACTTGGTACCAAAAAGTAGGGCTATGAATGTCAGAACCCCACATGTTCTCTCGCTCAAACCCTAAATTGATTGTTTTGTCATGGCAATTTTTTGGGTTTTTGCGACTTTGGAGGTTTTTGACAAAAATGTAAAATGCGATTTCTCTAGAAATTAATGAAAAATTCATAAAAAATTCACAAAGGCGTTGAATGTCTCAAATCATGCTCAGGAAACAAGGCGCTTCAATTTATTATATTCTTTGGGCTTTTACAGAGTCAAAAACTGAACAAGGAAAGCAACACTGGAAAAATTATTTAAAAACCTGGTATTTATTGAAATGGCGGCTGCAGCAGATATGAGAAAGTACGGCCAGAATTAATGAATGTTTCTCCAGGCTCTCAGAAAGATGCAAACTCCTCTGGTATCCAAATCGCCCCAAATGCAAACTCCAGACTGTGAAAGAAGAAGACGATTTTCCAGATGCAATGAAAAGTACGGCCTTTTTGCTGACTGGTACGGCCTGGTACAGCAAGTACAGAAATGGTACGACACCTTGGGATTTGTGCCAGAACAATAATAAATGATCCTTGCTTGAGTCGCCTTGACTGTCTGATTGAAAACACTGTGAATCTCTGTCTGAATAAATAATTATGCTCAATCTGTGACTTCTGGATGAAATCACCAAGTGCAAGCTTCAGCTGGTATCTCACAGCCTCAGTCTGCCTGATCTCTGAAGAGGTTACGTTCTCCAGAAACGATCGTCTGCCAATAACCCTAGGGTTTGCAAACTCCAAAGCTCAGATGCCAATAGACAAAATTGAATAATAACATGATAGTTCGATTTTGCCTGTGAAAGGTATATATTTCCTCTTTGAAAAGTTCGACCTAATTCTCCATTAAAATAATCATTTAAATAAATGATTTAATTTTCACTTTTGGACTTAGGAGAAATGATTAATTATTGGCGTCCACTTTTAATGAGCATTAAATACTCATTAAGTCACATTTTAATAATATATTATAAAGTATAATTAAATACTTTATAATTAAGCCAAATAATTAAATATTTTAATATTTCAATAAAGTGACTTTATTATAAAGTCAAATTATTAAATATTTAATAACTCATCAAATACTCCTTATTTCTCCGTCAAATCACCCAACTGCTGAACTGGGTCGAACCGAGTTTAATAATCGCACTGTGCCTACCGAAATAGCGGTACCACCGACCTAACTTTCTAAAAATAGAAAGTTCTCTCAAAAGCTCTTCGAAGATTCGCTAAGGCCCAACTGACATTAATCGCGAATTCGAGCTAACCAACACCGGAAAGCAACCGCCAAAATGATCCTTCAACACTTCGCCAAATTTCACGAGGACTAATCGATAAGCATCCGCTACTACCAGGCCTAGATGGGGACATGACAGCCCTAAATTGCTTGTCCTCAAGCAATCTCAACTCTGGATGCTGTAAAATCACCTCTGACTCCCAGGTAGCATCCTCAACTGGCAAATCTCTCCACTTGACCAGATATTCCCTGATCACACGCCTCCGAAGGTTTCTCTCTCTCATATCAAGGATGGCCTCAGGCACTAGTATCAGTTTCCCTTCATCATCAAGGGGTGGCAAAACTGGAGAGGGAACAACATGCTGACCCAATGCCTTCTTCAGGCGAGAAACGTGAAATACATTATGGACCTTGCTATCACCGGGTAAGTCCAACCTATATAACCTCGCCCCACATCGCCCGACAACACGCAAAATGGCCATAATAGCGAAGTTTTAGCCTTCCAGCTTCCACTCTTCCGCCAAGAGATAGTAGACTGACGATACGGCTGCAACATGAGGTACACCATATCACCCACCTCAAAACTACGCTCAACCCTCTTCTGATCAACATTCTGCTTATGCTGATTCTGTGCCTGCTGGATATTGTCTCGGAGAGACCTCAAGATGTCCTGCTGACTCTGCATCATATCCCCTGCACTCGGCACTCTGCTATCGCTCAAAATCAAATCCAGAAGATTGGGCGCCTCATACCCGTACAAAGCCATGAAGGGGTCATCTGTATCGTCATATGGTGAGTCGAGTTATAACAATACTCGCACAAATAAATCCACCTCACCCAAGTCACCGACTAGCTATATAATTCGCGCAATAACCTTCCACCCACTTATTGACAATCTCGTCATTCATCGGTCTCATGGATATAGCCGGTATTCTGTCACTTCTGGCCCCATTAAAGCCCTCGAACAACTCCTCGCCAAAAGCTGCTCATGAATCGCTATCTCTATCACGACTATCGTCCGAGGTAATCCATGCACCGAAAACCTCTCCTCAAGAACAACTCTCGGCAGTCATGATGCCGAAAGCAGTCGAATCGAAAAAATGGGCGATGAATAACCGACGTAATTAATTACATAGATACACCTAATTTCGGCTTTCGCAAACCCGCGGATAAAGTCCATGATAACACTCCCACTTCCTCGCCGTATCGAAGTGGTTGAGTAATCCGCCAAAGAAAGATAAGTGCTCCTTTGCCATACCCCTGCCGGTAGACTTGCAGCTTTTATTATACTGCAAAACATCAGTTTTCAGCCCTTTCCAAGTAAACCGCTCCCGAACCATTTTGTAAGTCTTGTAGTATCCAGGATGGCCCGCCATAGGAAGGTCGTGAAAGGCTCTCAAAACTGTAGTCCGTAACTCAGAGTCAGGAACCAAAAGAATCCGCCCCTTGTAAATGATCAAGTCATCTACAACTGTACACCTGTCGTCCTGCTCTGTCCTGTCAACGATGCTAGAAGCCCATGGGTTCTTAGCATACTCTGCAATGATCCGATGCCTCCAATCCTCTGTAATCTGTGCTAAGGCATTCAACTGGGGTCTACGAGACAAGGCGTCAACTACTATATTCTGCTTCCCCTTAATGAAAGTAATGTCGAAGTCATATGACTGCAGTTTACTAACCCGTTTCTGCTGCCTCTCGTTCAAGTCTCGCTGTCCAAGGAAATGTTTTAGGCTGTTATGATCAGTACGAACACTGAATTTGCTGCCTACCAGGTACTGCCTAAACTTAGCCAATGCATGCATAATGGCTAACATCTCCTTGTCATATATACGGTAAAATCTCTCAGGACCCCTGAGTTTCCTGCTCTCAAATGCAATCGGATGACGCTCCTGCATCAAAACGGCACCAATGCCCTCTCCTGAAGCATCACAGAATAAATCAAATGACTTCAAAAAGTCAGGCAAAGCTAACACCGGGCATGAAGTCATGATCACCTTGAACCTATCAAAGCACTCCTGCGCCTGTGGTGACCAAAGAAAAGCCCCCTTCTTCGTCAAGTCAGTAAGGGGTGCGGCGTGACGTGAGAACCCGCTAACAAATTCAGAATGCACCACAAACTCCATTACTTGAAACCTTCGAAATGCGGTAAGGTTCTCGTGCACCGCTGGCCAACAATAGCCTGACTTTCGTGGTCCATATCACTCCTCGTTGCACTACGATGTGCCCTAGATATAACAACTCCTCCATGCCAAGCTCGCACTTGGATTCCTTAGCATAGAAAGACTCATCTGCTAAGATACCCAAGACTGTGTCCAAATGAGCCAGATGCTCCTCCCATGACCCGCTATAAACCAAAATGTCGTCGAAGAAGACTAACACAAATCTCCTCAACTGAAAGCACCGAAAACCCTGCTCATACGCTGAAAGGTGGTGTGCGCTGGTTAACCCGAAGGGCATAACCAAGAACTCGAAGTGACCGCAATGACACCGGAAAGCAGTTTTCTCAATATCCTACTCCCTCATCTGAATCTGATGGTACCCTGATCTCAAATCAATCTTCATAAAGAAGACTACACCATGCAACTCATCTATCAGCTCATCAATGCGCGGAATGGGGTACCTGTTCTTGATGGTTCTTTTGTTGAGCTACCTGTAATCGATGCACATCCGAAGTGATCCATCCTTCTTCTACACCAAAACAACCGATGAAGCAAAAGGGGATTTGCTAGGTCTGATATGACCCATAGCCAACAACTCATTAATAGTCTTCTCTATCTCATCCTTGAGTCGTTTCGGATGTCGGTAGGGGGTGATCATCACGGGCTTGGCGCCCTCCTCCAGCTCAATAATGTGCTCCGTACCCCTGTCTGGAGGTCTACCAGGTGGAATATCACTAAACACTTTGGAGTGTTTAGTCCTCAAAATCTGTATGTCAGGGTGGTACTCACCCTTCTGCGGCTCCTGCTGGGCTGGCATCAACATGCACTCAGCCGCCCAGTCAACCATGTCATGACGAATGAGCCTCTCCATCCGCCTGAATGAAACCATCCTAAGATTACTGTCCCGTATTGCCTTGATGACATGTGGTCTTCCGTCAACCTTGAATTTCATCTCCATATCCCGAAGGTTGAGCGTGAACTCACCCAAATCATGTAACCATGCCATCCCTAATACCACATCTGTATCACCCATATTAACAACATAGAATTCAGTCTTGAATTCATAGTTGTTCAGTCTCATCGGAAGATCAGTAATCTTTCTGTCACACCTGAGAGTGTATCCGTCAGCTACCTTGACTCGGATACCCTCGAAAGCCTCTGTCTGGATACCACGTCTCTCTACTAAACGTGCATCAATAAAATTATGTGTAGCTCCCGTATCCAACAAAGTAATCACCTTCTGTCCCGCTAAGAGTCCACGAAGTCGAAATGATCCATCTCTCTGAAGGCTGGTCAAATGGGCTTCCTGTAGCTTCCTTCCACCTTCATGTTCAACTTCATTTTCGGACCTCTCATCATCTGAATGCTCGGAATCAGCTTGCTGGTCTGACAGATCAGATTGTTCTTCGCCCTCGTAAAACCACTCCATTTGGTTATTTTTGACTTTCGGACGAAGTGGGCATATGTGTTTTTCATCATAGGGTGCCTTGCACCAAAACACAACTTTTTCTTACGTAATTCATTCAATGTTTCTCTGTCAAACGGTGGTGCATTCTGTCTCTTCGGATCCTGTTGATCCTTCCTCCTGTCAAAGGGTCTATTTCTGTCATTGTTTCTATCGAAAGGCCTGTTGGGTCTTGTGTATGGAGTGGACCCTGAATTGAACTTGCTGCGAGGTGCTGCAAGTTCCATGCTTCGTGCCTTCTGCATGGCCTCCTGAAGTGTGGGAGGGTCAAAAGCCTTGACCCAACCTCTCATGGGTTCTGTCAAACCCTCAACAAATAATATAATGAGTCTCCGCTCTGAAATGCCAGTCACCATAACTGCAACTCTCTGAAACCCACCTATGTATGCATCCAAACTGCCTGTCTGTCTGAGCTGAGCCAACTCTCTGAAATACAGTTCTGGATCCTTCTTATCGAATCTCTCTATCAGTCTGCTGGTGAACTCCTGATAGGTATTGACCACATGATGGCCTAACGTATACATGCCATGGTGCCACCAATCATGCGCTACTCCGTCCAGATGTAAAGTGGCAAATTTAATTGCCTCATCCTCCTGCATAGGCCTAAGTGACAAGTAATTGTCCAATTTCTGGACCCAAGACCTAGCTGATGTCTTCTCTGACCCATCAAAATATGGCAGTGTAATCTTGCTCACCGCATACTGCAAGTCTCTATTCACCTGTGGCTGCTGCTGCTGATGCTGTGGGGGTCTACGATCAAATCTACCTCCTCCTCTGGGTTTATAGACATCTATAAACTCATGAAATGTAAGTGCCTGCCGGATCTCAGGCGCTAAAGACATGTACTCACCATGAAATCTCGTCAAGTCCGCCACTGACATGCCATTCTGAGGCTGAAACTCTTGATGCTGTACCTGATGCTCTGCTCCTGGAGTCTGAGGTGAAGTCTCTCTGGGTAAGAAAGTAGGCTGGCCTGGCCTACGCTCCTGGTAGAGCGGTGACGGCTGTCTAGGTACGGATGCCAATGGCTGATCCACTGGTGCAGTCCCGCTCGTCTGTCCAATCTGAATGTAGTGTGGCTGTGTGGGCGTACACTGTCTAATGGTACCCATCAGCTGAGACATCATATCCATCATATTGTCGTGTCTCCGTCTAAACTCCTCCTCGGTGATATCACCCTCTGCATGTGCCTTCCCTCGATCTCTACGTGCCTCTGTAGGAATCTCACGATCTGCCATTAGGGTTGCAACACTGTTTTCACTACTGTTAGAACTGGATCTGTGAATCCCAAGTACCCCTGACACTGTCTGACCCTCGGGGATAGGTGGTACTGTCCAATCCTCGTCTTTGCCTGTTCCTACGCCTCTCATATACTGAATAGGATCTCGGCTCATGAAAAGGCAAGCAAAAAGCACTCTGAATACTGAAAAGCACTGAAAAAGCACTGAAAAAGCACAGGATGGCAGGAGATATGTGCTCTGATACCACTGTCAGAACCCTGGCGGTTCTCTGCTCAAACCCTAATTGATTGTTTTGTCGTTTTTGCAATTTTTTGGGTTTTTTGTGATTTTGGAGGTTTTTTGACAAAAAATGTAAAATGCGATTTCTCTAGAAATTAATGAAAAATTCATAAAAAATTCATAAAGGCGTTGAATGTCTCAAATCGTGCTCAGGAAACAATGCGCTTCAATTTATTATATTCTTTGAGCTTTTACAGAGTCAAAAACTGAACAAGGAAAGCAACACTGGAAAAATTATTTAAAAAACCTGGTATTTATTGAAATGGCGGCTGCAGCAGATATGAGAAAGTACGGCCAGAATTAATGAATGTTTCTCCAGGCTCTCAGAAAGATGCAAACTCCTCTGGTATCCAAATCGCCCCAAATGCAAACTCCAGACTGTGAAAGAAGAAGATGATTTTCCAGATGCAATGAAAAAGTACGGCCTTTTTGCTGACTGGTACGACCTGGTACAGCAAGTACAGAAATGGTACGACACCTTGGGATTTGTGCCAGAACAATAATAAATGATCCTTGCTTGAGTCGCCTTGACTGTCTGATTGAAAACACTGTGAATCTCTGTCTGAATAAATAATTATGCTCAATCTGTGACTTCTGGATGAAATCACCAAGTGCAAGCTTCAGCTGGTATCTCACAGCCTCAGTCTGCCTGATCTCTGAAGAGGTTACGTTCTCCAGAAACGATCGTCTGCCAATAACCCTAGGGTTTGCAAACTCCAAAGCTCAGATGCCAGTAGACAAAATTGAATAATAACATGATAGTTCGATTTTGCCTGTGAAAGGTATATATTTCCTCTTTGAAAAGTTCGACCTAATTCTCCATTAAAATAATCATTTAAATAAATGATTTAATTTTCACTTTTGGACTTAGGAGAAATGATTAATTATTGGCGTCCACTTTTAATGAGCATTAAATACTCATTAAGTCACATTTTAATAATATATTATAAAGTATAATTAAATACTTTATAATTAAGCCAAATAATTAAATATTTTAATATTTCAATAAAGTGACTTTATTATAAAGTCAAATTATTAAATATTTAATAATCCCATCAAAAACTCTGCTTCCCAACCGCTGAACTGTCGAACCGAGTCAATAATCGCATCGTGTGCCTCGCTCAAATAGCAGCTCTTCACCGACCTAACTTTTCTAAAATAGGTGCCTCTCAAAAGCTCCCGAAGCACTCCCCGCGAAGGCCCAAATCTTCACATTAATCGTACCGGGAGCTAACTACCACCTGGAAGCAATCACGGATCCTTCCCTGAATACCCCGTTTCACGAGACGAATCATAGCTAATCCTTTGTCACCACCAGGTCAATTAGGATGGGACATGACAATGAACTAATGATTATGCATAACTTTTTCCCTTCGCATATGCTACCAAAAAGTCCAATCAATATTCTATTCCTCAAATATAAATGTAAGGAGACTTTGAAATGGTGATTTGTACCATATCTCCAAAGTGGTTCCATTTATGACACACAAGACATCATTTCCTTGGAAACTGGAGAACATTGCCAAGCATATTCTTTAAAACCTCCTTTGAATTTTGGCTTTTTGAACTAGGGAGCCTTCCTTAAAGTGTCGTGCTGGATATAACTACAAGAAATAAACATTCACCTTGACACAAACCAAACCATATCCAATTCATAGTTTACATATATTCATGTTCTCACTTCATATTTGAATGCGGGTTTGATCACACAAGGCCTTGCACCTTTATATAGTAGAAAAAACCTTACCACATGAAGTGTCTAAAGATATGGATTGAATAACACCTATTGTTTTTAATTCACACCTGGATATGGAAGTTTGAACAAATATAAATCAAAACAAACAAAAGAAGATGTTTAAATTAGATTATTTTGAGTGTGTTGAGGTGATGGGAGGTTGAGCTTAAGGAAAAAAAAGGTGCCTATGTCAACTATGTAAAATCCCTTCGCAAAGAAAAAATAGTATTTTATTATTTGAGTTTTGGAACCTAATTATTTTATATATTTTTCTGAGGTTGGGTGACCCTTTTTTGAGGTTAAAAAAATAAAAAATTGTCTCAAAAAACCCAAAAATAATTAAAAAATAAATAAATATTAAATTCAAATTTTGGGGCCCAAATTAGGTTGGCCAGATTGGGAGGCATAAGGGAGGTTGGATATAAATACAAGGTCATTTTGGAGGCATTTCATCATCAACTAATTCATCTCTGCTATTTTGATCTGCACTTTGAGGAATTCTTTAAGGACGAAAACCCTTAGGAATTGAGGAGATGTTGGACGAAACCTTAGCTTCTTCAATGGTGGACTTCATGACAGAGGTTCACATGGGCTTCAATGGTGTTGCTAAGACACATTAAATTTTTTGCATCAACATTTAGGTGTCTAGTTTGGAGGGGCAAATTGGGAAAGTTGAAGAATATTCTTTAAATTTCAAGGGTTGCAAACCCTAGCAGCAAACTAGCAAGCCAACGCACCCCATTTGTAGGGTTTTAGAGTTGTTTTCATCAAATAGTTGCATTTTGTTTCCATTGGTGTGAGCTGGAGCAATTTTTTCCAACTAGGGTTCGAGTAGGAGGCCATTTCATTGCATAAATTGGGGTTACTTCATATCAGCAGACTTCTATATGTTGTTGGGCATGTTTAGAGCCCATTGCATTATGTAATTGCATCATTAGTTATTTCTGATTTGTAGTAGCAGACTGGACATTTGAATATAAATTTTTTTGGCATATGTTGTTGGATGTTTGGGTACTCTATTGTGTTGCTTTCATGCCTGTTCATGATCAAACAAATCTGTTATAAATTTTGATGATGTTGATTTGAATAAATGGTGCTGCTAATGCATATATAAACTCAGATATTCGCATCAGCAAACTAGGGTTTGAGAAAAGTATAAAAAAATAGAAAATTAGGGCATTATTTTATGTTACAAAAATCAGAAAAATTGCATATATATTGGTTGGGATATCTTCGTGGTATCAAAGCCTAGATCCTGCTAGCTTGGAGGGTTAGTTTGCATGCAGCCATTTGGTTCTAATAGGTATTATTTTTGAAGAAGGCCAGGACAAAAAGGTTATCAAGAAGGGGCTCCAAATGTTGACACAAATCAGTTTGCCATGGATAGAGATAGGAGAGGTGGAAGTCCACCAAGGGATGATACGACTGTTGCTGACATCTTGAGGGAGATACAAGATGGACCGTTGTGTAGAAAAATGTACACCTTTGCATTTTCACTCTATGTT
>VDFB02248773.1:0-23001 GCA_007258455.2 Sequoia sempervirens | reverse complement strand
AGACTTCTCTTCTTGTGCCCCATAAGATTTAATTTCTTTTAATAAGTTTTACTATCTTTTTTTTTTAATTTGTAATCAACCTCTTTTTTCATTTTAAAAACCTACTTGCATTATTTTAAAAATAAAATATATTAAAACTAATCAAAATATTAAAAAAATTATATATTTAGATTCTCCACTCTGAGCTCTACAAAAACGTTATTTTGTTTATTTTAGAAAAATCATTTTGTCTAAAGAAATAGCTAGCTAAAGTTGAAGGTTTTAGAAAATTCCGAAAGAAGCTGAGTTGGCTGCCACATAGACAATTTTGGTAGAAACAGTTTCTATAGAAAGGGTTTCGGCTGAAACCCTTTCTATAGAAACTATTTCTATTGAAACCCTTTCTATAGAAACCTCACACATTAAAAATGCAATTTCAAAGCCAATTTCAAAGCGGGAAATGAAAAAAATTAATTTTTTGGGATTAAGGCAAAACTTATTCAGCTGAAACCTGTGTGCCACGTAATAGGCCACGTGGTTTCAGTAAAAACCTAGTCAAGTGAAACCTTTCTAGCTGAAAATATTTCACTCGGAACTATTTATTTGGCCGAAAGTGTGACACAACTTTGTACTTTTACCCTAACAAGATTTGGAAGAAGAAAGAAGAGAGTGAAGTGAAAAGTGAGTATGTGCCAACTCCTAGTGCAGATGTTTCCTTCGAAAACTAGATGAAGAGCTTTGGCTCAGGGGGAGTTTTAAGAAAAAATCCTTAAGCCCCTTCCAAAGTTGTGGTGCTAATGCTTTCAACACATTGGTACATGTGCAAATCGATATGGTTGATCTAATGATGGTATTTCTAGAATGAAATTTCATGTTGTGGAGATCTATGGAGTAATTGAAGGTGACTGTGTCAACATAAGTGAGGGTGTTTCCAACTTTTTTACCTAAATTTATTCACTACAATCAATGCATTTTAGGTCTTCAATTTTTTTTATATGTGATTTCACATATGATTAAGTCACTTTTAATTGAGCAATTGCAGTGAAGAGCAAAGTTGAGGCGATTTAAAGAGATTTGGAGTTGTTGTATGAAATCCTACCAGAAAAGAAACTCAAAGGTATTTATCATTTCCTGTTAAACCCTAGTTTCAAAAGTGATTTATGATGTATACCCCACAAGTGATGGATATCTTGGAATGGCCAAGACTTAAGTTTAATAAAAATCCTTATAAATCCATGGAGATAGATTTGGAAGGTGTTTTTTCAAGGGTTCCATACGGTGTAATGCACACAAAGGATGTGAAAATCTACATCCACACGAAAATGGAAGAATATGATCACACAAAGATGGGGGAATAATGATTTAATGAGCTTATAGGGGATGATTTTAAATTGAAACTTGAATTTGAGAGTTTGATAGAGAAGAAGCTAGATGTGTGGAACAATTTCTATTTTTTTTCTATGAAGATGAATGTGTTAAGTATGCATTGATCTAAATTCATGACAAATTAAGGTGGTTGGATATTCCACATATGATCAAAAAACAAGCTATCAAGGTGGTTACTAGTTTATGCTCATAAGGACCCATTTTGGAACTAAAGTTCATAAAGAATGAGATGGTAATGAAGCTCATCAGTGTGAAATTTGACAAGCGTACCCTAATAGTGAGGGACATTGATGATCTGGTGGTAAAATATGCATCGATGATGATTGGTTATAAAATATTTTATACTAACAGAGAGCCCAGATGGTGAAAGAGGGTTTGGACATTGATTTGTGCAAACTCCTGATACAACAATTGATGGAGAACCTACAAAGACCAAGGAATCTCGGTACCCTTTCTGGTATGGTACCCTAATTATATTTTTGTTGTTTTACTTTATTAGAGAGTTTCCTGGTGTAGGGAATATTGTATGGGATGATAGTAAACCTATTTTTGTACAAATAAGACATCATTTAAGAAGGTTCAGGGACCCAGATACCTAGAAAACTATGCTATGGGGTTTCTTTAAGACCTTTCAAGGAAAAATACAAGAAAGAGAGAGGATGCTGACAAAGATTGTTGAGAAATATAAGAATAACATAACTTTTATAGTTACCAAAGATAACTACATTATGGAAGAAATTGAACCCATAATAGTTTGGGTTCTAGAGCTAGGTTATGAGGTTACTACAAAAGAAAGTACTGGTCTTGTTGAGCAAGCCTAGATATCTAATTGTGGATAGGTTTGGAAACTATGAAGAAAAATATAGTGAAGCGCACATGAAACAAAATGAAAAGGAGATAAAGAAAAATGTGGAAAAGATGAAGGAAGAGTTGGAGGAGATTGTTGGTTCTTCAAAGGGTTTTGTGGAGAAAAGCAAGGCCCCATTTGTGGCTCCATAGGGTACTCCTATCCCTAGAAGGCACCTCAGGACCTCGGCCCCCTCTCCCTCCATTCCGAAGTCCTCTGGAACTAAGCCTACAAAGAATCCAAAGAAGAAAGCTACATCCAGTGCCTCTATACAACAATAGACTCCCAAGTGGAGAAGATTAAAGGAAAAGGCGACAACAACGAAGTATATCAAATGTGAGGATGAAGAGGATATAGAAGAGGAAGGACCACAACCAATTTGGGAGAATAAGATGTCTCAAGATTCAGGAGAAGAGAATAGTGCAAAGAAAGTAAAAGTTGACATTGTGGACATAAATAGTGAGGAAGAAGTAGAAAAGAAAAATAAATCTTTTGTTATTAAGGAAAGACAAAAGAGTTCATGAGAAGAAACAAGTTAAAATTGAGGGAAAAGGTAAAGGAAAGAAGAAGAAGACCCTTATGATAAGGGAGCATAGACCCTTGTAATTAGATACAATATTTAATAGTATTACAAATTTTGGTCTCTTGGAGGAGAATGCACAAATCTATCCCAATTCAAATTATGAGGATAAGATCACCATAGAAGAAGCCATTGTAAAGTATATGGTCACTTTCAATACCAGCATGAGTGAAATTGAGAGTCAGTTGCTTGATGACCTGAAAGGTGTTTTGAGTGCCAGAAGGTAGGAAGAATTTGATGAAGAAGTAAAAATAAGAACATTTTACTTGGAGAAGATTGGTTATTCTCTCACAGATGAAGATAGTGATAAATTGGCTTAAGTGCATAACAAGGAATTTGGGACAAAGTAGAGAGTTAACACTTTGATGAGTAGGGACAAGGAAGACATATAAATACTAAATAATGAAACAATACAAAAGGTTGTAGATATGGTAAATGAATTAGGTATATCTCTTGATGATGAAGTTGAAATATAGAGTGATATATCTAGATCAGACACCAATGAGCTTGAAAGTGCACAACATGAGCATGTTCTTGAGCTTGAGAATGTGCAAGAGGACATGGTTACAGATGATACCCCTTTGGTTACAGAATGTTGTTGGTGAAGAAAAAAATGATGATGTACATGTTGCCCCAAAGAAAGAAGCTCAAATAGAACAAGGATTGCCCCCTCCAGATGTGGGGACTAATGTAGAGTAGGAGGAAGAAGATAACCAAGAAATCCCAGAGTGAATGAGGCACAAAAGGATGGAAACTTGTCTCCTTTGGATGGTGAAAAGGATGTCAAGGAAGAGAATATTGTTGAAGAGTGCTCCAAAAATGGTGAGAAGGAGAAAGATAAGAAGGAATTTAAGAACATACAAACATTGTTGGTGAATCCTACACAAATTTTGGAGGTTTGTTAAAGGATTTATTAGATATGAAATTATAGTTTTAATCCATGGTATCTACATAGCTCCTACAGATACCCATGTAGCAAGGGTAGGCAAACATGAGAAAAATCTCTCCCCTACACAAACTATAGCTTGGTGATGCTTTTCATGCCTCTGCTAGAAAGGAGATATTGCAAACTCACCAAAAGAGAACACAAATCTAATTAAGGAAGCAGTCAAGGTGCTACAAGAAAGTATTCTCAGTACAACCATTGATGACTCTTTGATTGGTGTGTAGAAGTTAAAATTGTTGTTGGATTCCATCAAGTATTACTCTGTCAGACTGGAAGAAATTAGAAAAAGAAATGGAAAAGAAGGTCAATGATAGGAAATTGACCAAAGTATTTGATAAATGTAGTGTTGCACATGGTAAAATATAAGGGAATCTGAGAGATGCACATAAATACTTGGATGAAACAAAAGTTTTGTTTCAATTTTTCTTAAAATGGCCTAATTTTATAGGGAGTATTAAGGACCAAATTGACTCAATAGTCACAAATTGCTTAGGCCTCCAATACATATGATCTAGTCAATGATTCAAATGGTGCAACAATGATAGCAATAAAGAATCTGCATGGACAAATTTTCCAACTACAAGGAAAAAAAGGAGAATATCATAATGCAGTATTCTCAACTTAGAGATTTGGTAAGTGTAAGGCTTACAACCTTGATCAGAGTGTTAGAAAGTACAAAGAAGATGACACAAAAGAATCTGGTGCCTTTCACCCTAGATGAAGGAGAATATCTCCTTATTCAAATTGAGAGCCAATGCAGTTTGCTTGCCTTCACCAAGAAGGATTGGAAGATAGAAAAGATAGTATGGGAGACACCTTGCAAAATTGAAGGTGTCCTACAAGGTTATTTTATCCTTTTTTAGTTGATTGTGTATATTTCTCTTTGGTTATGCAATTTCAAATTTCTATTTACATATGTGGAAGTATTAGAGAGAGTTGTAGTACATTTTTGGTCAATTTTGTTGGACAACATTGTTAGGGGGGGCCTCTCTAATATAAATTGTTGGAGAAGTATTGAGTAGAGGAGTGAAGAAATAAAGGGAGCTATTCTCATGTATATACATCTATATCTACAAAAGGAGAATAGTTGGAGTAGTTTGAGAAGTTTTATATTGCGAGCCCTTTTCCCTTGATGTCAAAGGGTGAGTAGTTTTAGCTAAGTGTGTTACCATCAATGACAAAGGGGGAGATTGTTGGAATTTTTTTGTCATTGAGGATATTATTGGAGACTTGATTTGGCAACATGAGCATGATGTATAGTGTGAAGAGATTGTTGAGTAGGGAGAATGATGAAGGTTGATGAGCATGGAAAAATATGGTGTTGTCATTGATGCCAACCCATGGTAGAGATGTAGTAGTGTTCCAAGGTCCAGAGAAGACCAAATGTGTTGCAGATTTTCCTAAGTCCCAGAGTATAGTTTTCAGTATTCAATGAACCAGTTTTATGGTTTGCATTGTTCTACTATGAAGAATCCAGTTATGCAGTTTTAAGGAAATGTTGGTGCATGTTGGAAGAGGCTAAATCCAAAGTTTCATGACTTGATGTCTTCCACAGTCGAAGATAGTGTATTGACAAAGTATCAGCTCTAGAAATGGTAGATTTGGAGTGACAAAGTGTATGTTGGAATGCTCTGCATTCCACCACAGATGAATATTTTGTTGTGTGGATTTGAGGATGTGTTTGTGAATGTCATTAGTGTGTATGTTCCAAGTGGCAAGTGTTTTGGTGGTCTGCGTGTCGAGTTGTGAGTGAATAGTTGGTTCATTTTGTTATTACTTCGCCAATTTTGCTATCCAGGCCGACCTAAGTATTTTGGGGTCATGTGGAGTTAAATTATGTATGAAGTGATATCATATTAGTGATTATAGGTCATGCAGATCTATTTTAATGCATTACACATTTTGGTTCTTTCTGCAAGGTGTGTGTCTTATTGTTTTTAGCCGATAGGTTATGATGATGCACAATACATCTAATTAGGATGACCTAATTATTGTTTTTGTTGGTTGTGGTATATATGCAAGGTTAATTTCTTATGTGAAAAAAAGGGAATATGTGAGATAATTGTGTGTGCGAGATCTGGTGCATAGAAGTGTGAAGTGTAATTGTGGTGAACTATGAAGTGTGTTAAGTTGAATTTTTTTGATCCTAATTGGAACTATCTTTAACATGTTGTAGATGCATTGTAATCAGTTCAATCTTTGGAAGTGAGCCACCCTCTTTTCTATTTTGGCAGAGAGCCAAATATTCTTCTATTCTCTGGACAGTGAGTCCTCTAAATAGTGAGTCCACTTGGCAGTGAGTCCTCTAAATAGTGAGTCCACTTGGCAGTGAGTCATTCTGTAATTTATCTTATAACTAGTTATAATATACTGCGAGCTAATCCTCACCATGGTTTTTCCCTTTTTTGGTTTTCCACGTAAAATATGGTGTTATTGTGTCTATTGATGTGGTGCATTCTTTTAATGTTTCTTTCCATTACTGCAAATTGAATGAGATGTGAAATGTATTTTAAGTTAATAAATTTTAAGGAATATTAATTCATCCCCCCTCTTAGTATTCCTGGTGTTCAACAAGACATTCTTATCAAAGTGGGCCCAAAGCATAAGAGAAAAGGGCATAGGCATGTGATATTCACATTACAATATGATATATAAGAATTCCTAACCATAAAGAAAATAAAACAATTATTTAGGCTAATAAAATAAATGCATCTAATTAAGTAGTAATTAATATAGATAATAGAGTTAAAATTGATAATACAAAATTAAAGAAATTTAAATGCTTGATAAATATACAAATTTAAATTAATTAATTGCATGGATACTTGGCTCTAATTTTGAATCATTTGTCTATGTGTCATGAATTCATTCACCATGGTTATGAAATTTTATCCTCTAACATCAATATGTAAATCTAGTTATGCACTATTGGGGTCACTTTCACAAGTGTGGAACTAATTCTAATGCAAACAAGTGATCCTATAAATTGTTTATGTGATTTCACATATTATTAAATAGTCCATAATTTGTTTGCCTAGGTTTCTTGGTCTTTAAATGTGTGTAGAAATAAATAGTGTTACAAACAACTTTATGAATCAACTAAATTGTGAGGATGTAGTTCTCCTTAGTTAGGCCCCTAGATGGAGCAATATTATGGATTTGAGTGAAAGGTTGATGACAACAAGAATGTGTGCAAATTATTCTAGGATGATGATGCATAATCTATTTGACATCCAATTCACAAGTTCTCTCTCTAACTTATGTTATCTAGACCTACATGTTAGACATGCATTAGATGATCCATTCTAATTATGGTTAGTCTTTAAGTAGATTACCTTACTAAGTAACTTTACACAATTCACCCTTTAGCTAACTCATAATGAGTAGTGAAAAAGTTGGAAAATATTTAAATTTGAATATGAATTATGAAAATTTGAGTGTTAGTTTCTGATGTAGCCAAAATTCACAACATATAAATTATGAATATTATTAAAAAAATAGACATAGAAACTCAAAATACTTTTGTAAATTCCCCTTTATTCCTCATTCCATTCTACCTTCAAAACTAAAACAAACTTCATTTTAAGTACAAATATGAAAATCACCTTTTTTGAATTTTTTTAGTAAAATCCACAAAATATTGTTTTTTGGCAATTTTTAGCAAAATCCAAAAGTTAATTTACAATTTTTAAAATCAAAAAATTACCTTTTTTTGGCAACTTTTAGCAAAACCCAAAAATTACCTTTTTTGAAATTTTTTAGCAACTTTCTTAACTCGCCTTTTCTTTTAATGATTTCTCATGCTTATCTTCATG
Organism: Sequoia sempervirens; assembly: GCA_007258455.2. Taxonomy (NCBI): domain Eukaryota; kingdom Viridiplantae; phylum Streptophyta; class Pinopsida; order Cupressales; family Cupressaceae; genus Sequoia; species Sequoia sempervirens. The sequence goes on along the minus strand of VDFB02248773.1, from coordinate 15,448 downwards.
GCCTATGAAAGTTGTTAATTTTTTGAAACTAATTAAAATGACATTAATTTTCGACTAACTAATCTAATTACATGCAAGAGTTTGAAATTAAATAGAAAAATAAATTAAAAAAATCTTGAAAAATCACTAAGAGCTCAATTGGGTTCCCCGATCAAAATTTATGATCTCCAAAGTTTCTCATTAGTTTCATGGGCACAAAATTGAGCTGAATCAAGGACATCCAATCATGCAGAAAGAGAAAACAAAATATTTATGGAATTGGATGCAATCTAGGGATGTATGATGGTGAAATATAAGAATAAATAATATTATTTGCCTAACTTCTATATGAAATAAGTCACTTTACACATTTCAATATATTAAATAACCTAATCATCATATACTCAAAACATAAGGAAAATAACATAAATATACAATTTCATATAGCTTCACTTCTTCAATATAAAATTTAACAATTATTATTTACCTATTTTTATTAAAAAGATTATGAGTTTAGATTTCAACATCTCAAATACATATTTTAATATTATTTATATCAAATAAAATTTTCTTAGAACCAATGAAACAAAATTTTCAACAAATTAATACACTTAATAAATAATATATACAAACCCATTCATAATTATTTTCCAAAATATATTAATAACACATAAATAGATAAAACAAATAAATAATATTAAGAGGACATAAATAGTTTAATCTCAAACTAAACATTTTATATAAGCCAATAAAATGAATATATTATAAAATAAACAATAAATAATGTGGGACAAAAGCACCATATTCTCAAACTCTCTAAATAAATCACCATACTTAATATATTATATAGGCTTGATTAGTCCACTACTCACCAAAAGAAGCTAATGACACTGCCAAAGTGACTAAAATGAAAGTATAATATATGAGGGACAAAAGGAACACCTCAGTCTAAACTAAAATCAAACTTAAGACCAAAGTTCAATGTGACTATTTGTAGAAAAAACATATAATGACAGTATATTTAGTTAAAATTAATATATTTCTGGGTTTAAGTTGATCTGTTGATGTGTTTGTGGATTTGAATTGTAAAAAAATTATAAATTTCTTAATATAATAAATACAATTTATCAAATCATTCATTAATATAATAAATAGAATCATTTGATAATATAATAAGCATATTTTATCTAATACGAACCTAATTTGTTAGATTCCAAGCTTTAAAATTCCCTTATAATAATTGTTATTCTCTATGATGACATCAATGCATAAAGTAATAGTACTTTGATTGTGATCTAATGACATAAAAAATGCATTTCAAATCATTGAACACTACATTTCATCGTTGGCATTACTCTCTGATTGAAATCTAGATGTTATTTTCATCTTTAAATAAACGAAATCAGATTATGGCAGTACAATATAATAAGAAAGATAAAACAAATCACCCATATGCTCTCCAAAATAATATATAGATTATGATGGGCATAGGACAAATCAAGACTGAAATTCACACCCAAGGACAAGACAAATGATCCCACTGATCATTAGTCTGACTGATGAATATTTTGTCAATTAGATTTGATTTAAATGATCATTAGTTGGCACCAATTTAAATTAGCAATGCACTGTCTCATGACACAAAGGACACCACAGAATGAATTTGAGAATGAGAAAAGTACCTTGACAAGTTTATGAAAATGTTTCTACACACATCTAGGAGAGATGGTGAGGTAAGGGGATTTTGACAACCCAATATTTCTACACACATCAAGGAGAGATGGTGGGGTATGGGGATTTTGACAACTCAACAGGTTGTTCTTGTGAGGGAGAAGTGAGTACATTGAAGTATTCATTGGATATGATAGTGAATTGAGCTTTAAAAATGTAAAAGGGAGAATATATTAAAATAATATTTTAAATAAGTGCAGTACAATGATTAGTTTTTGTCATAACACAAACTTTATTCTAGGTTAGGTATTAGTAGTTTATTAAGTTGAGTGTTTTATATTTTTTAGTCATTGAAATTTATTGTTAGATTTTGAGATTAAGATTTTCGTGATAATTATCAATATTATCATTTAAAAGTGATTCAATAATTGATAGGTAAATTTTTTGATGATTTGTTAAAGAAGGATGAAACTCAAATGAAATCTAAAAAGATTTGGTCATAAAGTAAACTACAGTTGAGAGAGGAATTCGAGTTTTTTTAGTATAAGATATATTTGAAAAATAGAAATTACACAAAAATTGTATAAGCTACAATATCGATTTTAACGAGATATATTAAATGAACCATTCGAAAATAAGAAATTATAAAATAATTAATAACAACCCAACAAATAGTTCACCTAATCAATCAATCAATTAAATGATCACACATGATTTTAATTTAACACAACATTTTTTCATGAAAAATATTTTTCTTTTTACAAATTGAAACATTTTTTAGACAAATTCTTTTTAATTATCAAGAAACTTTAATTAATAATAACCTATCAACCAAATTAAACTATCCATATTTAATTAGATTTTGCATTATCCTTATAACGATCTTGAATATTATATATTACTTAAAATTCAAATAGATATATTTCATAAATGAAAGAAATACATCGAATATTTGATAGGACTAGAAATTGAACCTAAAGAAGGTTCATGGATTAGCCGATATAAAACTATATGTATGTTAATATGTTAGAGAGTATGTGTTTGTGCATGGATGGGTGCAAATTCTAGTTGCATGTGGCTGGATTAAACACTTAATAATAAGTTCTAAATAATGGAATGAAATAAACTTAGACAATTTTAGATTTTTTCCTTAAAGAAATCAAGTATTATCTGATTATGACATATTTGCATACATATATAAAACATAAATCAATACAAATGAAAAAAGAAAGTTGTCATCAAATTGACAAAAAACAATACAAATGGAAATAGAATGTTCCCATCTAGTTGTCAAATCAATATTTATTTGACTTTTATGTGATAAGTGAGATTTTGGAGGCTTTTACCATTAAACGACAGCTGATTTACCATTAAACGACAGCTGTAACTTGTTTTCTGACCTCAACAGTGGTTTGCAGGTGCCAGACTTGTTTCAGATTCAAATCTCACACTATATGTAACCTATCGACTAACAAGGTTGTCCAAATTCTCAAATTTATATTAAAAAATAAATACCAAAAGCCCTCTCTTAGACTCTTGAAATCTCTGGAACTATTGAGAAGATAGAAAATCAGACTTATCTATCATAAATTTTAGAAACCCTCCAAATTGTACCTGGAAATCCCTTTCCTGAACAGCTCCAAACATCTCCATAGATTATCCTCTGGTGATTTCCTCTTGATCATTGAGATTATCACACCCGTTTTGATAATGAAAAGGTGGCCAATTTGTGACAACGACGCCTTGTTTATGCATATACATTGCCTACCCTGGATCACAGACTACAATGTATCCATCTCTATAAGACAACATCAAACATTTCTCTCCTTAAATTTATTCTTACCCATGGTGAACAGTCACTTTTCTACAAAGAGATATGGCAGTCTGCCGTCAGGAGTGAAGAAAACACAAGGATCACCCAGCCGGACAATCCGCACAATTAGCATTTGACATTTCAACTGCAAGTATCTGACCCTATTTCCATTCTATCTGACACCACAATCCCATCCAGCTAATCAGTCCCTCCGTTGGACGGAAAACTGACACATTTGATTCTCAGTGTACATGTCATACTAGGCGTCATAATAAGAAGTCCCCCCAACTTATCCAGAATTGGACATATCATCTCAAACCCATTTAAATATCTTCAGTGTAAGCCATACGAAAAGTTGAATCCCTTTTGATGTCCACCAAGCACAAATTCTTCTACCCACATAGTTTAAGAGCTCCATACAAAGGTGTAAATTCAGCATTGTTGAGAAGGTTTATAAAATGACTTCTGTCTCACTTGTCTAAATAATATAATCAACAACTTTATCCTCTTAGAAATCTTCCATAATTTCTTCCCCTAGTTCTAGAATGTTCGTAAGAGAGTTGAAACCATTTCAAGAATCAACCCAAAGATTAACAGTTCTATCATAATTAATTATCTAAGAAAGATGATTAATAACGAGGTGCCTGCATTTCATCATAAATTGTCAAAATATGATATCACAAAAAGAATTAACTAATGCTAATATTTTTTTTGATCTCCATGATCTAAGTATTTATTCTATATGATCTTACACCAAAGAGACGAGGGATCCTTAAACATTCTCCAAATTTATTTTGACCCCAAAGCCATATTATGTTTCATTGAAATTCTTATACCAATACTACCAACATCTTTTTTTTCCTTACTGTATCCCAGCTGACCAAAGGAATTTGTTTAACTTTGTTGGAACCTTCCCAAAAAAAATTCTTTAAAATTCCATTGATATCTATAGCAATTTAAAAATAAAAATAAAAAAATTCTAAATACGGTCATGTATATCAATATTGTGAATAAAACTTCTTTATCATCATTATTCTTTCTGTCAATGTTAGCCATCTACCCTTCCAAACTTCTAATATCACTTTTCAAGCTCCAATAGCATCCTCCCACTGTCCCACAATTGCATTCAAATTTCTCCTTTAAACAAAGGGACTCCTATATATATTTACTTAGAATGATGTCAATATTGAAACCAAGAAAATCAGCTATTCTTCTTTGAACCACCATTTTTGTATTGAAGTTTTTTTTATTTTACTTTCTCTTTGTTATAAAGATAATATTATTGATATGGTAAAAATATAATAGAGTATAAAAACATTTAATAATAGTTATAATATATATAATTAATCAATACTCTTTGCAATATTTCACATTAAGTTTTATATTAAAATTTAAAAATAGAAAAAGTTTATTTGTAATAAATACTTGAATATTTGTTATGTTTTATAAATATACAATTAGAAATAATAGTTATTAGTACAATACCGATAGATTTAAAATGAGTGGATGATGTTGATAGGATTTGACGTAGTACTTTATATCAATTTAAAATAAAATATAATAAATTAACACTTATCATGCTTTGCAAATAAACATTATAGATAATAGTTTTTAAAAATTAACTAATAAATACTATATTCTTTCTAAATATGCAAAAAAAAAACTAAAAATTAATATTAGACACGTGTCACTTACATATCAAATTTAAAAAGTAACCAAATTAATATTTTCTAGATCTACATGTATGTAAGTATTAGAAGAAAAAATATTTCAACTAATAACATTTAAAATAAGTGATATTTTTTTGTTTTTCATTAAAAATTGTGCATGTTAATATTCTTTCTAAATAGGTTTATAAACATTGAGCTAAAGGGGATCTATAATGAGTGGTTCATAAGGCACAACACTTGTTGAAGGTTTTGTAAATGGGGTTGCAAGCTAAGTGGTCTTAACCTTGGGGAAAACTCTGTGGTTAAGCGCACTTGAGTTGGAGTAGTATTGGGATGGGTGACCTCCCAAGAAGGTGTAGTGCTTCACCTTTGTGAGCATCACCTAGATACAATGAGTGCTAAGTGGACTATTAATTATCATGAGAGATGGGTTCTTGTGAACCACTAATCATGAAACATGGGTCAATAAGTTTGACTCGGAAGCTACATGGTTGAATCCTGATAGCAATATCATAAAATAAACATTGACATTTTTTTTAATAAAATAGTGTTATTTATATTAACTATGTAGTGTTTCTAACCATGCATTTTATTTCAAAAAAATTTGGGTGGAAAATTTCACATCCCACATTCTTTGCAAGTAAAGTTCCTAAATATCAAATTTAAAGAGAAAACTTAAGTTACTAAAAAATAAGAGATGTTGATCTAGTAGTATGTGGCAAGCCATGGTAATTTGGTTTCCACGCATTAAGATTATATTGGCCATATAGTATAGGATCCAAGCCTATAAGAGGACCATAATTAGTCTATTCACCCTACACTTCCTCAAGTGGTTGATTAGTACTCCTAGAATGAGAAATGGTCAACACAATCAAGGAAACTTGCCTTTGTCTAGCCAATTAGCATAAAATTTATCATGAGGCTAAGAAGAAGCTAAAGGTTTATGTGAAGCTATAGGTCAATCATGAGCACTACCATAATGAGATATAGGCTAATTAGCATAAGAGTCATGGTAATGATTCTCACATGCATTATAACTAATACCATGCTAATTTTAGGAAAGGTAAGACTTATCATGTTTTAGATCCTACGAATGTTGGATATATTGTGATGATATTATTAATTCATCTATTTCCAATTGCTACAGTGGTTTAATGTTCTTGAACATGGGGTATGAACCCTCATGTGATAAGGCCTATTGAAGGCAAGAGAGAACTACATGATTTACTAAAATTTTGGGAAGTTTACACTTCTAGTTGATGATACTTCAAATTAGGTTGCACCCTCAACTTTTCTATTGAGTTATGGTGATTATCAATCTGGGTATGATGATTTGGGTAATAAGATATATGTTTGAATTAATCATGATTATAGTGAGTTACCCTAATTACCAATTTTTATGTGATTTATGTCTTAATTATGAGATTGCATTCCCTATAATTTACTTTTTAGAATACACAGATGAGCTTGCTAGTATTAGGAATTTGATGTATGAGTTGTTATCCTCGCACATGTTGTGAAATCATTCAAGAGGAATCCTACAAACCCACTATCCTAATTAGTTGTACTTAGTGTCAACTACTCGTAGTTTGTTAACGGTCTAGTTTTAAGTTTTTTTCTTTGAGTTGAGTTTGATTAATTACTATTTTTATTATTTTTGGTTGTTAGTTATTCATTGGTATTAGATTTTTTTTTTAGTTTTTAACCTTTTTTACTTTTGGTTTGTAGTTATTTTGTCAACATGATGTTAAATGGCTTGTAATTGTGATAATTGGAAATATTCCCCTAAGAAGAAGACCTATAAAGAATCCAAGATATCCTATACAAGACTGAAAAAATTATGCAAGAATTTTATAAAAAATATATTAGTTAAAAGATGAACCTACTACACAAGAAAAACATAAGAAAAACCTTCATGCACAATAAACACTCAATAAAAGGAAAAGAGCAAATGGAGCATGAGAAAGATTATTAGAGTTGTATGGCTAGCAAGTTGCGTTATGATAGAGTCCATGTACAAAGATTTTGATTGGACATGGTTACAAAAAGCTATGTTGCATTATGATAGGTGGATCATATGCTACCAAGATGAAAAGAATATAAATATCATCAATTCTCTAAAGATTAGAACAATCAAGTGTGTGCAATGAGAGTCCCTCCTTAAAATAATTTCATAATTCCAAGAATGAAAATTAATTTAAGGAATTAGAGGAATAAAAAGAGGTTTCCTAGCATATAAAACATCAAAAAGGATGTTGTTTCGTGAAACACATAACATTATGTTCATGGAATGACATCACATAGTGTAGGGATGTCACATAAATCATACATTACTTGTCTAATCACACATTGAGATCCATAGAATTGGGGACAATATAAATATATAATAATCACAAATATCATTAGAGGAAGAAGTTTGAAAGTCATCATTCCCTAGATTTAGTGGAACTATGAGCACAAAGGAAGAAAGAAATATGCTTTTTTTTGGGTGAAAATGAAAGATTCCTAAATTCATCAACGCTTTGTATCATACCCAAAAGTAAAAAATGAAATAATGAAAAATATTTCATAATTTAGATACAATTAAATGAATTTACAACGTTTCATCTACCTTGTATCCATGTACCTATGAGGGTATTGTGGGTCCTCCAAAAGATATTAACAAACATAAGAAAATAAAACTTCTTCAATTTAAACATATGATGGTATTACCCTAAATATATAATCTTAATCATAAGAGGAGGGAGGTTAATCTTTTAGAGGAAGTACTATTAGATAATTACTAGGCATCTCATGTATAAAAATGGTTAAGAAATTAGTTGCAAGCATAAAATCTTCTTGAACTTCATGCAAGAAAAGTGGCAATGATCTTGTGAAGATCAAAGATAGTGGCATAATATTTACAAAGGTTTCAAATAAGTGTTCCTCGAGAGAGGAGGCTAGTGAATCACTATCACAATACATGAAAAGATTATTATCATTTCTAATCTCTTTAATAGGAGTGGGGATAGAAGAAAAATAAGTTGGGACTTCTTCTATGATAAGAAATAATGCAAAATGGCCTAAACGTGGTAGAGAAGGTGGGTTTAAATTTTTATTTTAGTATATGGAGGAGTTGGATAGTGTTCAAGATTTATTTTGGGAGGTGGTGGGGGATATCATTGTTTATAGTTGTGGGATGGAGAATATCTAGATTTTTTTATGGGAAGTGAGTTAGAATGGGATGAGGGAAGAAATCTTGGCACTAAAAATGAAACTTGTGTTTGGCATGTCTAGTGACACAAAGAAAGGAGGAACATTTGAGAGATATAGAAGAGATGAGGGTCCATCAAAGGAGCCAAGATGATTTGCACCCTTTTAGGGTGAGGTTACTTAAGATCACAACGAGAGATAGAAGGTGCTATAGGGGCAACATGAGGAGGTGGAGAAGAAAGAGACAAAGGAATGACCAAGTCTAGAGGAGATTACATTAAACAAGGACACTTAGATGTGTGTATCTCCACAAAAGCCTTCTCACGATCCATTGCAAATTGAAACTTACATTCGTACACAATCTAGTTCTGTCGGTGGTGGTACCTAGATGTGGTTGTAGGAGGAGCAATAGGATATCTCTGCTTTGATTGTAGGGCTATCCTCACATCTAAAATAAGAGGAGGAATATTATTGGTAGGCAAAGGCTAAGGGAAGAAGGGTGCACCCAATAGAACTTGTGTTGTGGGTGTTTTTTCCACTTTGTGCCACTTCTTGTTATTCTCATAGGTTATAATTGACCTGAGAGATCTTCATGGGTTTATCATGCTCATGTATGCCTTTGGTAGTTGTGTTTCTGCTTCTATCATGCACATTCAGTGCCCTATTAGAATGTGCAAAAGTTTTCAAAATTATAAAGTTTCAATTTTAATAAAATCCTAAACCCTAACTTTGCCTTCCACTTTTAGTAGATTCCTTCATTGACTGGTTCACCTAATTCTTAGTGCCTTAAGTTGTATACAAACACCCTTTATCATGTGAAGTGACTGATATCCTATTTTGTATCCTAGTACACTTTAAAATGAACTTTAGAGAACATGCAAAATTGATAATCCTGAAAAGGTTTGTTACCCTTTTGTCATAAAGTAGGCAATCTCCCTTCACATTGTAATTTTTGAGTTAGTGTAGGATCATGATGGGCCAAATAGTGCCCTTAAATGGCAATGAAAATATAGAAAAAAAACTTAAGCAACTTCACATAAAAGTTTGAATAGGTTATTAACATAATTTGGAAAATATGTCAGAATAAAATTTGTAGCAAATTAAATGTAGTTTGTAGGCTACTAGGCCATTTTTGGAAAAAAACAATTTGACGAAGTTTAAACTTGAAATTTCATGTAGTAAAGTACTCTTTAAATTTCTGGAAAAAATAAAAGCAAGGATTTCGTCCCGACCACCCAACATGAGAAAATTAACATTTTTTGGCCTATTTCAAATATATAGCATACCAGATGTGACACATATTCTTGCACTTCGCAATTAATTAATTAGTTTAAATTTTCTAGAAGGAATTTTAAAATTTTAAAACATTTGCTTGACCAATTCTAACTTGGAAAAAAATTTATATAACTTTTTTTTTAAAAATATAGTTTGCATAGCTTTCAGCCATCTTACCGGGTGGTAGCTTTCCCGAGGCCTTCTTGCTACTGTTTGGGTGGCTTGTGGGTGGAAGGGTTTTGATCCTGCCCTTGGGGTCTTTTCTTTTTTCCATTTCTTGCTAAAGTGTCTTGGGGGTTTGCATGCCTGCTGGGGATCTTGTTTTTTGCTATGCCGGGTGGGGAAACATCTGGGGTTAGCCCCAAATTGGATTTCCGTTCAGCATTTGGTTCGAAGCCTTCAACGCATGGAGTGAATGTTTTTGATAATACGCTGTTTTCTTCAGAGATGGAGATGAATGATCTAGGATCAGTTAATGGTTCCCGAATTATGAAGATTAATGGGTGTTTGGAAAGATGCAAAGAGCGACCGAAGCTGATTATCCCGATGGAAATGCTTGCAGATGATATTGAATACTATTCAAGGCACTCTTTTTATTGCAAGTTCATGGGTTTGAGAGTCTCGCTGCATTTTTTGGAATCCTCGGCTCAACGGACTTGGATGCCGGAGGGGGAGATGGAGATTAGGCTCCTTGCGAACAACTTTTTTATGGTCTCTTTTGATTGCATGGCAGATCGGAATAAGGTCTTCGAGGGTGGCCCCTATTTTTATAACCAGGTGGGTTTGGTTATCAAGCCATGGCATGCTGGCTTCAACCCAACTGAGGCAATAATACCGAAGCCGATTCCGGGCTTAGTCTTGGCTGCCGCGGGTTTCCTCGCTGGAGGTTGGTGGATGATGTGTTGTGATTTATGGTCAATGCCTCTGTGAACTCATGGTCTCTACAACGGTTTTAGGTATAAAAAGGTACCAATTTTGCCCGCATCTGCAGAAATTGATTTAAGCAAGCTTACTGCTGCATCTCCTGCCAGCGAAAAGCTGGATCTACTTTACTTCGGGAATTTAATATTTATCACGTAAACCCTACCTTTTCGGTGTCATCTTTGTCATGAATATGGTCACTTACAGCGTAGGTGCCCTAGGGCTAAGCCTGTGGTGCCCCAACCTTCTCAGCCTTCTCGTAATCCTCCTAGGACTGATAATGGTAAGGAGCCTATTCCGGGTGATGGTAATGGAGATGATGGTTATGTCCCTGTTAAGGCTCGCAATAGGAATCGGGGCCAGAAGCGGACCTTGAGGGAGAGGCAGGATGATGAAACTTTTAATAGGTTTGAGGTGCTGGATGATCTCAGCCAGGAGGAAGTGAATCCAGGGTTGTTGAACTTGGATCAGGGAACTTTGGGTACAGGACAGGATGGGCCACCATTGGAGGCCATGCAGGTTGTGCAGGAGATTGGGGTTGGGCAGATGGATACAGATCAACAATTGATTGTCCAGACTGAACAAGAATCTTCTATTGGAGCTTCGAAGAGTGGTGGAGGTGGTTCCCCATTGCCCCTGAAAGGAGGCAAGGATGTGGGGAAGAGCTCTTTGGCCTCCTCTCATTTCGGTATTCAGCAAAATGAATTGAAGAAAGGGGTTGGTGATAGGACTTCCAAGCTAGGAAGGAAAAAGGATATGGAGAAGATTAAATTAACTGGGGAAACTTTGGTGGAGCCAGGGTCAGTCGAGACTCTGGATTCACATTTTTCATGCCCCCAGAAATGATTGTTCTCTCATGGAATGTAAGGGGCTTGAACAGTGGCCCTCAACAAAAAGATGTTCGTGATTTGGTTAGGAATCATTCTCCGGATGTTCTTTTTCTTTAGGAGACTAAATTATCTGTAGATAATATGTTGGCCATGGCTCCTAAGTTGTGGAAATATGGTGAATGCCAGTGTGTGGGGGATCTTGGTGCTTCTGGAGGGGTGGCTTGCTTTTGGAACCCTCAGAAGATTTTCCCTCTCTGGTGGATGTCCTCTAGATCCTCTATATCCCTAGTCGCCTCTTGGTATGAGACTGGTGCGTGTATTCTCCTCTCTAATGTGTATGCACCTGTTGAGTTTCTGGGTAAACAACTTCTATGGTCCCATCTTCGTTTTGTTCGTAGCTTAGCTCCTTACCATCCGTGGGTTATGGCTGGCGATTTTAATGCTATTGTGGAATTGTCTGAGAAAAGAGGTGGAATTCCTAGGTTGGAGCCTTCTTCTCTGTTATTCAGAGATAGCATTTCTGAATTAAATCTTATTGATGTTCTACCTAGTAATGGTCGCTTCACTTGGAATAATAGGAGAATTGGTGAGAGTTGTGTTGCTGAGAGGCTAGATCGTTTCTTGGTTTCGTGTTATTGGGTTGGAAACTTATGGTCCACTCGATCTGAAATTCTTGATTGGAGAGGTTCTGATCATTGGCCTATTAAGCTTAGTATTATCTCTGCACGGGGGCCTCGGTCTCCCTCATTCAAGTTCCAGCTTATGTGGTTACGGGATCCCACTCTTCATGAGTATGTGGCTGAGTGGTGGCGGATTGGTAGACCAACTTTTGGTACGGCAATGTACACATTCTCCAAGCTTCTTCAGTTTGTCAAATATCAGCTTAAAAGGTGGAATCGGCGATGTTTTGGTAATATCTTTCATGCTAAGGTTGCCGCACAGGAGGAGCTGAATAATATTACGCGGTTGATTCGTGAGAATGGGGCCTCTGAGGATCTTCTAAGGGAGGAGGCTAAGACTTTGAAAGTGGTTGAGGAATTTGAATTGCGGGAAGAAATCTATTAGAAGCAAAAGGCCCAAGTTGAATGGTTACAGGAAGGTGATAAAAACACCGCCTTCTTCTTCAATTCTGTGAAGGATAGGAGGCATGGTAATTCCATTCCTTTCTAGTGAATGATAGGGGTGAACGTCTTGCCTCATTTCAAGAAATCTCTGCTGAGGCATCTCAGTATTTTGCTACTTTATTTAGGGAGGATTCACAAGGGGGCTCTGTTGAGGAAGCACAGGTTCTTTCTTGTATTCCTCAGTTGGTCTCCAGGGAGGCGAATGAGTATTTGATGAAAGATATCTCTCTTGATGAGCTGGAGGGGAGTGTGTTTCAGATGAAGAAGGGTAAAGCTCCTGGTCCCGATGGTTTCCCGATTGAATTTTTTCAGGAATTCTGGGATATCATAAAGTTGGATCTTCTGGCTGTTGTCCTTGAGTCCCAAAGGAATAAACAGATGCTTCGTGCTCTGAACTCCACCTTCCTTGCTCTCATACCCAAGTGTGAAGGGGTTGATAGGTTATCTCAGTTCCGGCCTATCTCTCTTTGCAATGTGGCTTATAAAATCATCTCAAAGTTATTGGCTGAGAGACTGAAGAAGTGGCTTAAAGTGTTGATTTCGGAGGAACAGAGTGGATTTGTGGCAGGTTGGCAGATTCTTGATGGGGTTTTCATTGCTACGGAGACCATCCACTCCATGGACAACTCCCATGAGAAGGCTATGTTCATTAAGCTGGATATGGCTAAGGCTTATGACAGGGTTAGATGGTCTTTTTTTGTAGAAGATCCTTGTTGCTTTTGGTTTTGGTGAGGAGTGGATCCAATGGGTCATGAGCTGTGTCACGTCTGTTTCCTTCCCAGTTTTGATAAATGGAGATCATTTTGAACTTTTTGGTGCCTCTAGGGGTTTGCGCCAAGGGGATCCTATTTCTCCATATCTTTTTCTGCTTCTTGTGGAAGGCCTTGGTCGTTTGTTGAAAAGAAGGGTGGAGCTTGGCATCATTCAAGGTTGGCGATGGGGTGGAGACTTGCCTCCGCAATCTCATTTGCAGTTTGTTGATGATACTGCCCTAATGGGGATGGCTACTGTTAGGGAAGCTACTAACTTGAGGCAGGTGTTGGACATATATCTTGTTGCTTCAGGACAATTGATTAATGAGGAGAAGTCTTCCATATTCTTCTTCAACACGCCGAGCCCAATACAGAGAAGAATTGCTAATATCTTAAGGTTTCAGATAGGGGTTCTCCCTTTGACTTATCTGGGTTTCCCAATTTCTGTTCGCCATCTTCCCAAGGGTTCTTGGCAGAATATTATTGATAAGCTCCGTGCAAAAGTTAATCATTGGACCCACAGATGGTTGTCTTTTGCGGGGCGGGTTCAGCTTCTCAAGTCAGTGGTGCAGGCTTTCCCTACCTACAGATGTATGCTTCAGGTGGCTCCGATGGGTTTTCTGAGGGAGTTGGATTCTCTTGAAAGGCAGTTCTTATGGGCGGGAAGTTTGGCTTCTTCCAAGTGGAGCCTGGTTAGGTGGGATGTTGTGTGCAACCCAAAGCAATTTGGTGGTCTTGGTCTTCGACAGTCTGCGTTATCTGGAGTGGCTGTGGTTGCTAAGCTATTTTGGAGATGGTGTGTGGAACAGGATCAGCCGTGGGCCAGGATATTATCTCATAAGTATTTCCCAGGGATTCCACAGAAGGATCTCCCTCGTTACCCTCTTGAGGGGAAAGGTTCAGTGATTTGGAATACTCTTCAGAAGGGTGCAAAGCTTATTAAGGAAGGTTTATTTTGGATCTGTAGACGAGGAACTGAAGCTCTCTTTTGGTCGGATTCTTGGGATGGATTCCCTCCACTTACTTCTCAGTTCCCCAATCTACTTCCTTTGTGCCAAAGATTTCTCGAGGATGGCTGGGCTAGGGTGAGTGACTTCAAGTCTGTTGCTTCTTTTGGTCAGTTGGAGGTAGCTCATTGGAAGGATCCCGCAGAGTGGCCAGATTTGGGACTTGCGGAAGAAAGTGCCGAGCTTCACAAGATTCTTCATAGTAGGAGTTGTAGTTCTCTTCTGGAAGAAGATATTCTTGCTTGGACCCATAATCCTAAGGGGGTTTACTCTGTTGCTTCTGGTTATCAGGTGTTATTGGCTCAGAAGCTAACTGGGGCGGAGGTTCATTGGTGGAAAAGGGTGTGGAATAAACTCTCGTGGCCTAAATGCAATTGCTTTGTTTGGACTTTGGCTTGGAATAGGTGCTTGACCTGGGATAACATTCGTAAACGAGGATTTCAAGGACCTTCAATTTGTGTTTTGTGTGGGGGAGCGGAAGAGGATTCTTCACATTTGTTCTTTCGGTGCCCCTTTGTTGTGCAGCTTTGGCATTGGTGGTGGGAGGTGTGGAAGCTTCCCTGTATTCATGCGTGCTCTTTGGTTGAATTTTGGGATAGTATGGGAAGACCTCCTTCTATGGCTTCCTTTTTGCAGGAAGTTTGGTTCGTGGGCCCTACCTTTCTGCTTTGGCAGATTTGGTTGGAGCGGAACCGCAGAATTTTTCGTGATCAGAAGTTGGTGGGTCGGCAAGTTTGGATGTGTATGCTTGGAATGGTGCAGGAGTCTGTTTTAGCTAAATGTGATGTGGTTTTCCCCTTGGAGAGAGGTGATGCTGAGTTGGTGGCCAGACTAGGTCTTCAAGAAATTCATTCATCTTGTGTCAGTTCTAGGAACTGTAGGCATGGGAAAAAGAGGGTCCAACGGGTTGGAAGGTGGTTACCTCCTCCCAATGGATTTTTAAAGATCAATACTGATGGTTCTTCTAGGGGAAATCCTGGGCCTGCTGGAATTGGTGGGGTTGGCAGGGACTCAACTGGTTCGGTGATTTTTCTATTCTCTATACATGAGGGGGTGAAGACTGTTAACTTCATGGAGGGTCTAGCAATTCTTCATGCTATTGAGAGGGCCCTTGCTTTGGGATGGAGAAAGGTTATATGTGAAGCTGATTCACAGATTTTGATTAATCTCTTGAATGAGCGAAAGTTATCTGATATAAATTGGCAGTTGGCTTC
>VDFB02248771.1:0-14784 GCA_007258455.2 Sequoia sempervirens | reverse complement strand
TATTGTTAAATGTTTGTTGCTTTTTGTTTTTCTTTATGGATTGCGCTAGCCTACATGTGATGATCATGGCAATAATGATCGCACTTCATCACTCTAACCTCTCTATGAGTGTCGGAGATAGGCATCTTTTAACATCAAATCTTTTAATAGTTTTTGCAGATCAGATTTGGTCTTAGCAGAGGAGGAAGAGGAATGTCATATATATAGAAAGAGGGGGGAGAGGATGCTAGGGTTATGCCTCTTGACATGACAATTAATAATAAGTGCTAAATAACGGAATGAAATAAACTTAAATAAATCTAGATTTTTTCCTTAAAGAAATTAAGTATTATGAAATATTTGCATACAAATATAAAATATAAAGTAATACAAATAAAAAAAGAAAATTTCCATCAAATTGACAAAAAACACTGCAAATGAAAATAAAAATCAATATTTATCTGACTTTTAAGTGATAAGTGAGATTTTGGAGGCTTTTACTTGATATTTTGGAGGCTTTTACAGATGATTTACCATTAAAAGACAATTGAAACTTGTTTTATGATGACTCAATAGTGGTTTGCAAGTGTGAGACTTGTTTGAGGTTCAAATCTCACACTATATGTAGCCTATCAGCTAATTACAATTATAAGTTTGATTCCATGAATGTAATAGCAACACAATGTTTAATAATTTTAACAAAATTTAATTGTTTCACATTGATATTTACAAGCTTTCCATGGTCTGAATGGATAACAAAATATAAGGTTACCTTGTGTTTTTTAAGAAATTCAAATAGCTTTCATTTTCCATTGCTATCTACTACTTTATATTGTTGTATAATATTTTTTATGACATTAGATATATAGGTTGTTATAATCAAAAGCATGAGGAATGAAAATTTAATTTTTAACATGAAATGGTTCTCATGCATAATATATGAAGTGTTAGCAATGTTTAGAAACATTTAGGATAATTATCAAATTGTGAGGATCATATTATCCTAGATTGACTCTTTGATAGGACCAACTTTGTGGTCATGGAAATTATTGAGAAAAGTAATCTTCAAAAATGTAGATGCTCTAAAATGATTATCATTTCAATGTTTGGATTCAGATAATTCTAATAGTGAATACTCCTTAAATAGAAATTTCATTTTGACTCATTATAGGGATAAAATGAATAAGAGATGATATATTTTTAATTTGAGTTTTTAAAATATGGAGGTCAAACATGTGGGAAACTTATCAATCTTGCACCCATAGGATTAATAAATGATAAGGGATGATAAATTTGATGCACAAAATTAATTTCTAGACATTGGGAATATAATAAATGTGATGAGGATTGGAAAATATGTAGAAATGAATAAGGTGTGGTTGAATATATGTGAAAATATGAAAATGAGGATGTATAAGGGATTAGGGAGCTACTCCAAAGTTAAAAAAATATTGTCATTTATGGTATGTACATGTATTAAGATATTGTCTCAAAATAGGCCCAAAACTAAATGGGAATTAATATGGATATACAAATTTTAACATTATAATTTGCAACAAGTAGCATCTATAACACAATTAGGAAGAAATGCAAACTAAATATGCATGCTAACAATCACAAGGAGAGAAGAAATTCTGCCTTTTGTGGAAACTGGTAGTGATCTTCCTTGCTAGGTGATCAATGGATAACATATTAGCACATGGAGCATAAGGCATATCATGTGCTAAATATGTTGAATCCTCTCTCTCTTCAATATTTTTGAGCTCTTGTGAATAGTGTTCTCAATATGCACATAATCATCAATGAGTAACATAAGGAAGCACATAATGATGAAATCGCAACCTCAAGGGATCCTATAACCTTCTTACCATAAAATAAATAATAAGGGGTGAAACCAATAGTTGCATCATACCTCAAGATTTGATTATAAAAATTTTCTCACTTTTTAACAATAATTAATAATCACAAAGTAGAATTATGAATGTAAGAATATGTAAGTAATCATTAAGTAAATTTCATTAATAAAGTAATCTCACAAGTACATAAAACAATATAACCACTAATCACTTAATAATTAATAACACTATGGGTCAACAACTACAACTGGACATACTGATTGGATGAGGGAAAATCTCGAGAGCCAGCATCACGATGATTTTGGAAGCCCTTGGCCGTTGGGTGGTGGCCATCCTTAGCCTGAGCATTAGGGTTTTAAAAATGACGGGCTTGAGGGTTTCGAGCATTGGAAGGATTATTTTGCTTAGGTGTTTCTAGTATACCATGGTCTT
Organism: Sequoia sempervirens; assembly: GCA_007258455.2. Taxonomy (NCBI): domain Eukaryota; kingdom Viridiplantae; phylum Streptophyta; class Pinopsida; order Cupressales; family Cupressaceae; genus Sequoia; species Sequoia sempervirens. The sequence goes on along the minus strand of VDFB02248771.1, from coordinate 12,517 downwards.
TCCAAGGGACAAAAAGTTTATCTCGAGGGTAATGACGTTTTTCCGATGAAGGCCTGTGCTTGTCAATGGGTAGAGGAGGACAAGAGTCAGCATCGTCGGCCCAACTGACCCATTTTTTTTAGAATGCAGAGTATGATACAAGGATTTTATCCCAAGGGTAATGACGTTGGTCCAATGAAGGCATGTGCTTGTCAGTGGGTAGAGGAGACCAAGAGTTAGCATCGTTAGCCCAACTGACCCAATTTTTTAGAGAATGCAGAGTACAATATGGGGATCGATCCTCGTATTGTACTCTACATTCTCAGAGAAATTGGGTCAGTTGGGCTGACGATACTGAATCTTGGCCTCCTCTACCCACTGCTTCATCAGAAAAATGTCATTACCCTTGGGATAACCTTTTGTCCCTTGGAAAGACCGAGGTAGACTGGAAACACCTAAGCAAAATAATCCTTCCAATGCTCGAAACCCACAAGCCCGTTAGTTTGATAACCCTAATCCTCAAGATAAGGATGGCCACCACCTAGTGGTCGAGGGCTTCCAGAATCATCGTGATGCTAGCTGTTGAGATCTTCCCTCATCCAACCAATATGTCCAATGTGATCACCATTATTTTGGCCAACCTATTTCTGGAAAATCTCATTACAATAGAGAGTCAAGAAGATCAAACCCTTATAGAGGAAAAGAGAACATAAACCCCTCCTTTTATCATTCCAGAGACTTGGGGAACCCTAAATCTAATAGTCACATTCCGAAGAAAGGACCTTGGTGGTCGAAGAATACCATTCCCTCCAACCCACGAACGACTTCACATAATTCCAGAGCCACCTCATAGAATGGGTCGTCATCGGGTGTTGATCAAGAATGGAGACTGGTCCCGATGATTCCTATTTATTTGGATGCTTAGTATGCGAACTATGAACAAAATGGTTTGTTTGTCCAAATTTGGGGAGAGGATAAACCACTATCGGAGATTTGAGCTTGGATTAGAGAAAACTGGTACGAGTTTATTGATTTAGTAGTTGTATCGGCTTCTTCCTTTTTCATATTATTCAAAAATTCAACTATCAAAAAGAAAACTACTCTGAAAAGGACCCTTTTGGTGTGGAAACACCTTCATGGGAATTTTTTATTAGAAAGCTAATTTGTCATTGGATTCTCTTAAAATTTCCCCCCTTCTGGTTTGCTTCTCCATGCCTTTCATCCCTGTGGAATACCTTGAATCCTCCTCTATCAAGCAAATTGTGTCACATTTTGGTAACTTTTTAAAGAGTGAGTTTTTAATCTCTAATGTCCAAAACCTGTCATTAGGGTGTGGGCTCTGGTTAAAAACCCCTCTTACTTGCCACATAAGGTTTTCCTATCCTCTTCCAAGGGTGAGTGGATTCAATTGATTAAATGGGAATTTTCCAGTTGGAATGTAGCAAGTATTTTGGTTGACTCAGACATTTACTCATGAGTTGACCCTTTGGACTTCTTGACCATCTCAAGGGTTCTAGGCTCTAGCCATCCTTCTTGTAACAACCAGTCTTGTCATGCTGCTTCTTCTTCCTCTTTGCATCAGGGCCCCAACCTTTCCAACCTTTCTAGCACTAAACAACCCTCATGTTCTGCTCATTCCCACCATCCTTCTCCTTCCTCCTTGAAGCAGTGTGAATTCACACCTTTCCATGCCACTTCTTCTTTCTCTTTTCATCAAGGCCCTAGCATTTTTGGTCCTATCCAGCCTTCTAGCCATGCCTTTTCCTACCATTCTTCTCCTTAGAATTCTTTAAAAAATTATGATTTTGCTCCCTTGTGTGCTGGAAAATCTTCTTTGGGAATTGATCCCCTTGTAGCTCCTTCCATCACTCCTTGTCTTTCTTCCTCCTGCTCAACATCCCCTAACAAAAACCTAGCTCAATTTGAAGACCTTCTCAATGGTCCTAGTGATGATTTGCTAAACTTTCTGAATGAAGCCATGATCGAAGCTATTGAAGATTTAATTGAAGAAATTATTGATGAAGTTATGGTGGAATATGATCCTGAGCTTAAATCCCCCCATCTCCCAATCTGCTTCAAAAAGGAAACTTTGCTTCTCGGATGACACCCTTTCATCTCTTAATCCTTCCTCTTCCACCCCTCATGACCCTCTTTCCTCCCCGCCCATTTTCCAAACTAATTCCAATGCACATGCCCTCATCACCCCCAAAAACAAGCGAGGGCAGAAGTCTAATAAGGATAAAATCAATTTGGAGATTGCTATAGGAATACGATCCACATTGGAAATGAATCTCCACTCAACTACCAAGAAGGGTGATGGAACTATCACCTCCCCTCTTACTTCATAGTTTGATTCTACTATGGGGAGAAAAACCTCAAAAAGAATCATGAAAATGAGGAGAGATGTTATCTCTCCTCGAGCACAATGAGGTTATTATCATGGAATGTTAGGGGCCTAAACACCCCTAACAAAATACGCATCATCAAGCATCAATTGGCAGGAACTCTCTCAGACATAATTCTCTTATAGGAAACAAAACTCTCCTCTCAAATTGCTTTGGAAATTTTTAACTCTTGGGTCAATTGGGGTCTCTTTGTCTCCCCAGCTCAGGGAGCCTCGGGTGGACTGGTGATCTTGTGGAACAAAATTTTTGTTAGACTGGAACGTCTCAAATCCACTGCCAGTTGGATGTGGGTATCTATCACTTGCATGAAAACCAATAACTCCTGGTCATTTAATGTTTATGGCTCATGCTCCATTTAAGGGAAGAGATAAATTTGGAGACAAATCTCCGTCATTTCTTCCAATCACAGTAATATTTATCAGATCTTTGTCGGTGATTTTAATGTAATAAGAAATGCCTCAGAAAAAATGGGAGGAATTATACCCCCATAGTCGGTAATGGATGATTTCAATACCTTTATACTGTCCAATAAACTATATGATTGTCCCATCAAAAATGGCATTTTTACTTCGACAAACAAATGCAAGGACTTCTCTCAGATCGCTAAAAAGCTAGGTCATTTCTTACTATATGATAATTGGCTAAATGCCTCTTGGGACTTCTCTTCAACCATTCATACTTTGATAGGTTCGAACCATTTTCCAATTTCCCTCTCATTATTTGAAGATAGAGGTGCCAACAAATATGCTTTCAAACTTGAATCTATGTGGTTTCGTGATCCAAATTTCATTGATCTAGTCAAAGATTGGTGGTCAACCTATCCCTTTTTTGAAGGAACACAAATGTTTCAGCTCAACAAAAAGTTACAATATCTGAAGAATAAGATAAAAGACTTGAACATCAATCATTTTAAAAATATTTTTACTGAAAAGCTGAGAGTTGAGTCAGAATTATCTATCATATATGAGTTGGTAATAAAAATGGGAATGGATAACTCGCTCTTTGAGCAAGAGAAGACATTAAATTCCAAGCTAGAAGAGATCCTCTCCCGTGAAGAAAGCTACTAGAGGCAGAAATCCAAGGAGACTTGGATAAAAGAGGGGGACAAAAACACAAAATTCTTCCATGCTTCAGCTAAAATTAGACATCAATCCAATAATATCTTATCAATTCAATCTTCTTCTAGTGCCCTCCTTTGCACAAAAAAAGAAATTGGCTAGGAAGCAATTTCATTTTTCACAAATCTTCTAGCTCTTATGAAAATTCACCAATCTTATGAGAATAATGTGGTTTTAAACAATATCCCTTCATTAATTTGTGAAGACCATAACAAATTATTGATGGAGCTAAGTTTTCTTTGGAAGAGGTTAAAAAGTTGTCTTCTCGATGGAAGCTGAAAAGGCCCTAGGCCAGGATGGTTTCACGACCTTATTTTTTCAAAAATGTTGGGATATTGTTGGGCATGATGTACTTTTAGTCTTGGAAGATTCAAGAAGAAATAGGAATATCTTAAAGGAATTAAATGCAACCTTTCTCGCCCTAATTCCTAAAAAGGCTGATCCAACAACTTTTAATGATTATAGACCAATTTCTCTCTATAATTCAATTTACAAAATTTTCACGAAAGCAATAGTGTCAAGACTTACAAAGCTACTCCCCTCAATTATTTAAGTTGAGCAAGGGGGCTTTGTCCTAGGGAAAGACACCCCAGAAGGGGCTATTTTAGCTCATGAAGTTCTCCATTCAATCATGGTGGATAAATCTTCGACAGTTGTTCTGAAACTGGACACGATGAAGACTTATGACAGGGTAAATTGGGATTTTCTACTGGTTGTTTTAAGGAAATTTAGTTTCAGTCATAGCTGGTGTAAGTTGATACATTCATATATCTCGGGTGCAAGATTTTCTACATTAAAAAATGGTCCCCCCCATGGTTTTTTTTCCCCCTCACAAGGTGTGAGACAAGGGGACCCTTTATCCCCTTCTCTTTTCATCTTGATGGCTGAAGGTTTGAGCAGATCTATTATAGCAGCCTATAATGACAACCTTTGGAAAGGAATTTATGTTTTCCCCTTTCCTCTTCCAATATCCCACTCCCTCTTCACGGATGACACACTTCTCTTGGGACAAACCACAATGGAAGAGGCAAAAGTAATTAAAAAAATTATAACAGATTTTTGTTCATATTCAAGTCAAATGTTTAATGCTAAAAAATAAAAAAAAATCTTTATGAATGTTCATCCCATCATCAAAAATTAGATCTTGAAGTTTTGGGGTTTTCAATGTGATTCCCTCCCATTCAAATATTTGGGTATTCCCTTCTTCTTTGGGAAGGAGAAACACGACTTTTGGGACAGATTAATTTCTTCAATTTCAAATAGAATTTTGCTTTGGAAATCGAAATGGTTATCTTTTGCGGGTAAACTGGTGATGCTTAAATAAGTTCTCTTCTATCTTCTAGTCTATTTAATGTCCATCTTGAAACTCCCTAAAGGAAAAGTGAGCGCCTTTCAGAATATTTTTAAAGATTTCTTGTGGTCAGAAAATGTTTCGTCAAAAAAGAAACTATCTTTAGTTGCATGGGACTTAGTATGTGATCTAAAATCTCAAGGGGGCTAGGCTAAGAGATATCTTCCTTCAAAACAAATCTCTTGGTGAAAAACTAGTTTGGAAAATCTATGCTAAGCCTAAGGTGAACCGGTCCCAAATCATGCAACAGAAATATTTGGATTCTCTAGAAAGGGGGAGAATTTTCACACAAAAATATCTACCTTGGGGTTCCAAGATATGGAACTTTATCTTGTCCTGTAGATCGGTTCTTCTTCCCCACCTTTCTTGGGTAATCCATTTGTGTGAAAAGGCCCTCTTTTGGGAAGATGCTTGGAATGACCATAGTCCTCTTAGGACTCTTGGAAATTGGTGCCACATTGAACCTACACTCAAGTCTAGATGGGGATGCAGGGTTCATGACTATCTTATAATTGATCAATCTGATCATTGCAAAATAAAATGGAAAGATTTTGACTTTCTACAAGTCCCTCCACAAGAAAATGCCTCTTTAAAAGTTGAACTCTCTAAGAGGCACATTTATATATTAAATAAATAAGATGAGATCATTTGGACAAATCCAAATCTGGGCAGTATGATGTAAAAGTAGGGTACAAGTCTTTGGCTACTCATAATCAGGCTTCTTATTGGCCCTATAGACTTTGTTGGGGTCCCCATGTCCTCCCTAAGGCAAGAGCTTTTGCGTGGCTTGCAATTAAAGATAGAATTTTAACTGGAATGAGGCTAGATGGATTGGGTATTACCCCTCTTTTCCCTTGTGTCTTGTGTGGAAAAGCTTATGAATTTACAGATCATTTACTAATTGGTTGTGATTTTACATATGAATGTTGGTCCTAGGAAATGGGAAAATTAGGTTGGACAAGCCCTCTTCATAATTCAATTCTCAACCATTTCCTTTCATGGCCCCTCCTCTTCCCCTCTTCCTCTTTTTCCTGCTTATGGGAGATTTGCCCCTCTTTAATAATTTGGAACATCTAGTTAGAAAGGAACAATAGAATTTTTAGGAAAAAACATTCCTCCATCTCCCAAGTCCTTCAAAAAATTGAGATCTCCATATCCAAAGTGACCACTTCCACCTTGTACAAGAACACAAACATGCTAAAAAAACTTCTCCTCTTGGGATGCTTTCATTCTAAAGAACTGGAAGCTCATCAAGCTCCCTAGTGAGAGTTCAACCTCAAATAAAGATCCATCAACAAATAGACATTCTTTGAAATGGATCCCTCCTCCTAGAAATATTGTTAAATTGAATTTTGATGGGGCTTCGTGAGGTAATCCTGAGAAATCAAGAATTGCTACAATTTTGAGAGATTGGCAAGGTGAATTTATTGGTGCTACTTGTGAAATGATCCCCGGTAAGTGCACCAAGATGGTCACACTTTTGTGGCCAAAAAAGAAAAAAAAGCTCAAAACGCGTTCGCGTTATAACGCGAACGCTGCTTTGCTTTTAAAAGCAAAAAAAAAAGCAAACTCAAAATCATTTATCATTTCCTTTTTGCTGTGTTTTAGCTCCGCCCGCAGCCAAAAACCCTGTCATACGCGCTCGCGTTTTTGGAGAGGTCAAAATTCATCAAGAGCAATTGGATTTCTTCACAAATATGGCACCACAACGATGAAAAGATGCAAGAGGTAAGTATTGTTTGGTATTTGTTTTGAATTTGCTAGTTTTAAATTGATTTTGTTTGTTTTAGTTTAGAAATGAATGTTTTTTTTTTTAATTTGTAGGAAATCGTCAACAAGAGGAGGAAAATCCTCAACCAAATCAACCTCAACCACAAAATCAACCTCCCCCACCATTCTCTCAATACCCTCCTGGCACTCAAGAAAATTTGAGGAGTGAAATTGAAAACAATAGAAAAGAAGTTGAGGATCTTATTAGTAGGTTGAGTGATCAAAATTCTTCAACCACAGAAAGGATACATCTAGCGGATTCATTGAAGGATTTGTTAAAAAATGTGGATGCAATTACCCAACAAATATCTGGATGGAAAATAGGAGGCAAACATCGAGGGCATATTATGCAGATAAATTATCATATAAACAAGTTAAAGATTTAAAGATTACTAAAGTGATTTGTGCTCTCTATTCACTGACCCTAGAACAAATCAAAATCTCACCCTCAATGCAAAGAGGTTTCCTATCCATTGGTGCCACCACCTAGAGATTAGGAACTATTTTTATGACAGATGGTATATGGTCTTTGATTACCCACCGTGCAATAACTGTGAAGTCCCCCAATATTTTCTTAGAAAATTATACTGTGAGTTTGTATTGAACCAAATCCCAAATTATTTTGATATGAAGGAGTTTCAGGGGAGAGGTGGGGGGTCAGCACAGGATAGGCTTGGTGCACAGCCGGATCCTACACGACAGGGGAGGCGACCTCTCGCTAGGCCGCCTCGTGAGCAGATTGCGATGCCGGTAGTTGCAAAGGAGAGGGCTGATGTAGAGACTTTGCAAGCGATCACATCCTTGACTCGGAGTGTCATCCACCACACTAGCCCCATTGTGCAGCGCAATCCAGGGGAGTCTTCAGGTGGTGGCCTTCGAGGCCATGTGTGTCGATCTTATGGAGCCACTTGTTCGTATGACCCTACCGGCCCTCAGGAGGGTGCTACACAGGATCCATATACTTCTACGCAGCCTGATCCGTATGCATCTACGGGATGGAGAGATGGCCGACATCCCCGCATGATGCATATGGTATTGATGTAAAATTGAACATGTTCATTGGAATTTAGTTTATTAAATTTAATTGTCAAATGCAAGATTAACTAATTTAGTTTTATTATTTTAATAAAAATTGTAGGGTCATTGTTGTTGACCCTCGGGTACACCAAATTAATCTACTTATTTTTGGCAAAGACACCTATCGTTGGGTATGTAAAGTTAGTAAACAATTATAAATTTATTACATATGTTAATAGCATTGTTTTACGAATGGTATTTTAATATGTGATTTTGGATGTTGAACAGGGTGTTGTTGGAGGTTTCAAGGAAACACCTCTGAGTGCGAGTAGATTTGATCAAACTTTCAATGAGGTAATATAGAATAAAGAGAACTTAAAGTTAATGAATTCTAAGTTTAATCTAAATTTGTGTATATATAGTCATAAGAGTATATGGGTTCACTAGGTTATTATTTGAAATCTTTTAAGAATGGTCCTACCATGATTGTTTGTCTTAGAATTCCTACACTAGCAAGGTATATATAATAAAAATTTAACATGGAACTGACAAAGGTAGAGCTACATTCTACTCCATCCTATATAATTTTTTGTGATGTCAACGTAACCAAGAATAAGACGATGGATGTCCTACATGATGTCAATGTAACCAAAATAAAATTTCTATCCTCTAATCTCATCTATCAGCCAAGACTCCTTCAATATCTCCTAGACACTTGGAGATGCTTAAGACTAGGTCAAAATACCCTATATTCTCTTCATTTGTTGCATAGCTCATCAAGTTTCCCTATATGTTCTCTAACTAATCATGATTGCATGGAAAGAAGCTATAATTACTCATTAAACTCTCAACTATTGGAGCCTCCTCAAACTTTCCCATAGGACACGGAAAATGCTTAGAAATGATTAAATTCCCTAATAGGGTGTGGGAGATCTTTTAGGAAAACATTTGACACTAATTTGATCCATTGAATTCTTCTTCATTCTTATATATTCCTCAAATATACCTTGCAATACCCCTATCATACCTAAATCTACTACAATCATGTCCTTTGTTAGCTAGCATGTAGGTGGGATATAGTATGGTCCATGAATTTTTATTTCTTCTCTTTTTCATTTTCTATACCCTCTTTATCTCAATACTACTGCCCCTCACATAAAAAGAAAAGAAAACATTACTTCTTTTCTCATCTAAGGCCCCTAAGGTTTTAAACCCTTAGATGCAAGGATTCAGCACATCAACCATGTGGTACAAATGACTAAATCCCAAAAGACGCATTTGTAGCAGTTTGAAAGAGTTTGAAAGGTAGAGAGAGCTACACCGTGACTCAAGAGAAACTTCAAATTTCAAAACAAAGCCACTAGGGCTAGCGCATTACGTGGATCGTGACAACATTTGGTGGAAGAGGAAGAAAGATGACGGAACTCTAGGAGGCCCACCTCATACCGGATTTTGATATTCAACCATGAGAGCAAAGAGAGAGTTGATATCATGTATCAAACATTAAGCATGCATTCTTCCAGCCAATGGATAAGGAGAGACATTACTTTTCTTCATTTTCACTGCATAACCATATCACTATGGAACCATGAAGACCAAGGATGTCCAGTTTTATGTGGAGGTAATGGATGTGGTCCAAACGTTAGGAGGGGCAAGAAGGTCAATGTATGATCTTGATGAATGATAGAAGAGGGGTTGGTCAAACAAACCAGGGGCACCTAGTCATGAGTAGGGACCTATAGGTTAGATTGGTGAAGCAAAGCACCAAGGAGGTCTTACAAGGAAAGGCCTAGAGCAGGTACATACAAGGAAAGGCTCCTGCTTGCCTGCTCCTCTTCCTCTATTTGAACCTCCTTGAGGTCCTCTACCCTGGTTATGTCCACCTCTTGTAGATGTTTCACCTCCATGCTCTATGAGTTTTGACTCTCCTTGGTTTCTTTGGTCATTGCCTCTACCTTGGTAGCCACCATGCTGTCCTCTCTTGATCTCTCTTCCATTTCCCTTTGCCCTTGTAGTCTGATCTTGCTTCCTCTTTACTCCTCTCTCTCTTCAATCTTTAATGCCAATTGATAACATTGTGCACTGCTTTTGGGGCTTAAGAGAACCATCTCCTCCTTGAATGTTCCACTTCAAACCATTGAGATACTCACCTTGATACTTTCTCATCCTCAGAAATTGGACTCATGCAAAGTCTTTGAAACTCCTCTAGTATAGGAACTCATCTCCTCGACATCTCTTTGCCTCAAACTCGCCTCCTCTTATGCAACTCAATTTCATAGTCTTTAGGTAGGTATGCTTTTCACCTTGGCAACCATTCCTTCCAAGCAGAGAGATAGGTTGCTTCCTTCCTTCCCTCTCTATCTAAAATGAATTTCCACCAAGTTAAGCAGAACCTCTTAGTCTTGATTTAGCCACCTTTTACCTTTTGTGCTTCAAAGTTGACTCCATCACACTCAAAAATGGTTTTCCATTCCCTATCCAATCCATAACTAAATCAGCCTCCATCTTTCCACTAAACAATGGTACTCCTTCAAGTGTTTTTCCACTCAAAGCCTCTAATGCTTTCAAGAAGGGATCCTCCTTCAATATAGGGTCAGTTCGTGGATTCTATCCTCCTTTGCAACCTCTTTCTTCTTTTGCTATTCTTCCATCAAACCAAGATAACATTCAAAGGCTTGCTCAAGTTGGTCTAACTTTCTTCCTCAATACTCCTATTGTTCCTTGCCTATTTCTTCAACCCCTCTTGTGGCTAACCTGTAAAGATTTTAAGTCACTAAGGATGCTAGGAACCACTAGACTCTCTCTACATACAAGATCAATCCCAAATCTTTGCTTGCTCTTAATACCAATCATAGGGAGAGGGGTTGGAGGGAATCAATCAATGATTCTGCTCTAGGCCTTTCCTTGTAAGACCTCCTTGGTGCTTTGCTTCACCAATCTAACCTATAGGTTCCTACACATGACTAGGAACCCCTGGTTTGTCTGACCAACCCCTCTTCTACCACAAACTCCAACCACCAAGTTCACCTTGGTTCATTTCCACAACTCTTCCTTAGCCTTTACACCATACTAAAGGCCAATCTTCCTCAACACTCCATTTACTCTTGCAAGTAGTGATAGTCTTTAAAGGCTTCCAAACTGTCCTCCAAAGGTGTTTGAACAACCTCCAAGACTTCAACTTCCCATCGCTCTCACCAATCCTTTAGCTAGGGTTTGAAAGGCTAGTAGCCCTTGAGCCCCTATTAGGTCTCCTTCACCTACAAAACAGGTTAGAACTCACAAATCTCAAAAAGGACTTCCCACTCTTTTTCCAAGGTTCTTGGTTCACATGGACAACACTCAAAGATTCTTGAGGTCTCAGCCTTCCACTGTCCGTACAAAGCTCAAACATGAAATGGAGCAAAAACTAGGGTTTTAAGCCTTCACTTGATAGTTAGAAAACTTCCAATTTGTTTACACACCAAATGGAGAGATGGAGCCTCCTCCTTCATGTAGTAACAAGGTAACACATGATGTTCACTATCCATTTCCTTTAGATGCAAGGATTCAAAGCACATCAACCATGTGGCTTAATTTATATCATAAGTTGTACCATGATGTTCACTATGCATTCCTCTACTCTTTCGACTGTCAAATGTGCCATTGCCTTGTCATTGATCACCATCATATTCTCCTTTTCATGATTATTTTCTCTATCACCTTTGGTATAAACACTTGACTATTATATTGAACTCAATTGAGGAATCTTAAAAATCATAATGATAGGCCAAAGAAAGAATATTCAGTCTTTTCATGGTAAAAGGAGACCTCAATTTAATCACTGTCATCCTCAAAAGGTTAATTCCATTGTCAAACATTTATTGCATATCTTAAACTATGGCAAGCGCTTAATAAGGGTTTTGAAGAATAGGCCCTTGACAAGTTAGCTCCATCATTTTTTATTGTTGCTATATCTTTATTTAGCTCTTACTCCATTCCTTGCAACAGTGATACTTGGATTTGTCATACTTAACTCAGTTGGCTACTATCAAAGCTCCTTTTGACTAGATCATCTCTTCTTCTCACATTGGTTGTCATATTTTACATTGTGTTTTGACGCTTTTTCACTCTGCTAAATTTGTCCTAAAGGGTCTTTTGTTTTTCAATGTGATTGCCCAGTTATTGCTTTTAAAAAAATTTTATACCTATATTGTTGGTTACATTGCATTACACATCATTCCAAACTCAAAGCATTACTTCCAAATTCGAGTAACTATTTTGTGATTGAATAATTTGTTTTTTATTTTCGGGATGTTGGTGGAGAGAAACACCGCCAAACGAATAAGGGCAGCTGACATAGTGTTTCTACTTACAATACAATCCTCAATGGCTCTCGAGAGGGGAAAAGGAGGCAAATTACTAAATTTCAATTCTATATTCGTTATAGATGAACTAGGTTATAGGAAAAAAAAATCAAACCATTATTGATTCAGAGTTTTACTTCCCTCGCTCGATGGTTTATAGCTCGAGCACTGAGCATCACATTTTATCGAGGAGAGTGATCGCCGATGGTCGTAAGTGATTAAATTTGTTAAATATATTAATTTTTATAATATAATTTCTATATATTAATGTCTTTACTTCTTATTGTAATAGTTGAAACTTGACCAGGAGCTAAACACTAGGAGGAGCAGCAGGCGCACTCCTCAACAGAAACGGGTGATAGATTTATCGCCATCGGGTCGACCAAGAAAGGGAAAGAAAATTGTATTTGAACCAGAGCATGGAGAGAAATGATTTTTGAATGTAGATCCCTTTGTTGTATGCCTACATGGCAATTTTCCACATATTTTGTATTCGATATGTTTGACATTGTATGCCTATATGGCATTCTCGTA